>JAMPIV010019075.1:0-207201 GCA_024509875.1 Oreohelix idahoensis | reverse complement strand
ATTGTCAGATTAACAAACATTGTTTAAGCATGCAACAAAATGCAGCAAAACTTTTTTGACTGAGTTTTCAGGTTTTAAAAAAAACAGCTTAGTTGAAATGACCTAAAAATTGAAAGTGGCCTTTAACTTTTTTTGAGCAGTATATATTAGTCGTGCTCTTACGTTTGCTTTCATACATGTAATAAAACAAGCCGTTAAAAGATTAAAAAATTTTAAAGCTGCTGGAGTTGACGAAATTTCAGGGGAAATGATTAAAGCAGTTAATGACAACAACCTCTTGAGAATTTTAGATATTATAAATGAAGTATGGAGAGAAGAACAACCACCACAACAATGGAAAGACAGTATTATTGTAAAGTTACCGAAGAAAGGTGATCTATCAGACTGTAATAACTGGCGTGGTATATCTCTATTATCAGTACCTGGAAAATTATTATGTTGCATGATGTTAGAAAGACTTAAATTGCATGCTGACGATTTTCAAAAAGCCTTTGATTGTCTACACCGCCCATCATTGTGGAAGATACTTACAATCTATGGTTTTCCAGCAAAATATGTGAATATAATCAAAGCGCTATATGACAATGCAAGATGTTGTGTTAGAACAAATAAAGGGAATACAGAATGGTTTACAGTAGAAACAGGGGTGAAACAAGGCTGTATTATGTCACCACTACTTTTTGGAATAGCTATTGATTGGGTTATGAGAAACTATACCCACAATGAACAATTAGGTATAAAATGGACAAATGGAAAATTTCTGGGGGACCTGGATTTCGCAGATGATGTAGCATTCTTAAGTTCAACACCAAGACAATCCCAAGAAGCAATAAATAATTTGTGTCATCTCTCGGTTAAAATAGGTCTCCAAATAAATGCCTCTAAAACTAAAGGTATGAACTTTTCTAACGAGACCTTTGATATCATCTTGAACGGGGAAAAACTACAGAAAGTTGAAAGTTTCAATTATTTAGGCAGTAAAATGACTCAGGATGGTGACAAAACAAGAGAAATTCATACTAGAATTGCTTTGGCAGCTAGCGCCTTCAATAGATTATCTAACATTTGGAAATTACGATCATTGAATATACATATCAAGCTTCGTCTGTTTAATTCAAATGTTATCTCAGTGTTAACATACGGCTGTGAGAGTTGGAAAATAACAAAATCATTGGAGAACAAGCTGAATACATTCGAGAACAAATGTCTTAGAAAACTCATGAACATCAGTTGGAAAGAATTCAAGACTAATCGACAAATAAGAGAAGACTCTAGGCAGAAATATGTCTCCGACTATATAAGGAAAAGACGATGGTCATATATCGGTCATGTCCTACGAATGCAAAACAACAGAATACCACTACAGGCGCTCACTTGGGTTCCTGAGGGTAAGAGGAAAAAAGGAAGACCAAAAGAAACACTCAGAAGAGCAATAATAAGAGAAGGAAGAACGTTGGGCCTAAATAATGTGCAAGAGCTAAGAGGAGTGGCGTCACAACGAACAACCTGGAGAGCACTGGTTTCTGCCTTATGCGCCGTGTTTGGTGCTTAAAGAATTTATTATTATTAATAACTGAATCAACTATGTTTGTTTAGTTTTAAAATAACATGTAACAAATTTAACAGTGAATTAGTCTTTAACAGGTTAAAATTAATATGGAAAGATTGGTGAAATTTTAGATGAAAGCGTCTTCATGGAGACTTAATAGGGGAGTGATAGAAGTCCGTTTTGCTGATGCCTTTTAATCAGGACTTAACTGATCTAGGTGAGTCCTATTGCCGTGGTTTCCGTCACTTTTTTTGGTGACGAGTGCACTTCTCCATATAACTCGTCCAATGTAGGCGGTCAGTGTTGATGCTCTTCCCTCACACTAGCGGCGTAGTAACATTAGTACTTCAAACCGTCTGATACCTTGTAACCACGAACTTTTTAGACAAAATAGAAAGACAAATGCCTCTGCTAAGTACATTTGTGGCCTGCAAATTCACAGGCGCATCGTCTCCTGTCCATTCACCCTTGTTAATCTCTCAGAGTAATTAAATTCTTGAGTATGCACAGCGTAACCCAGGAATGATGAATCGAAATCACCAATATTCTTCTGGGTATTAACTGGGAAAATATGTGCTTGGACAGCGCGAACAACGATTTGTGCCTGAACTAACATCAACAAGTTACATATATCTCACACAATTATACTATACACTTCAGGCACATGTGATATAATCATCACTCATTACTGCTTCAGTCGGAGTCTGGGGTCACCACTGCTGTCGGTTTTCCGCACGACTAGCCAGAAACAATCACCAGCGCTTGCTGTAGTGGTTCATGAATAAACTATTTTCATATGTTGAGGTTGCCAGCCTCATATATAACCACTTAAGCAAGAAACAAGTCAAATTCACATTTGTAAAATAAATGTTACACTTACCCCAAAAATTTGGGAATCTACAACCTCCTCGCACAGGTTAGAATGGACACGAGCAATTTAGGTTATATGCTCTCGAATCACTTGGCCTGAGAATTTTCCTCTTATGATGGGTGTTCTGTGAATCACTTGGTCTGGAAATATTCTCTTATGACGGGCGATCCAATTCTTAGGTTTCCAGTCTTGATATTTACAGTCCTGGTCCCTTAAGTTTCCAGTCTTGTATTTAAATATGTGGGTTTACTTGTAAGTTCTAAAGTTGCCAAATACTCGATTTGTCACTATTAATTATGGAATTCTAAGTCCGATGTCTCACTGGCTTCTGGTAGTTTGCTCATTTGACGATGCGATGCAGTCTCTGATCTGTGTCTCTGGTTTCGCTAGATTATATCTTTCATTCTCAGTTCAAATCCCAGATTGTACTTCCCGGCAAACTTGCCAATGAGAACCAAAGTATATTTCGGCTCTCAGATCAAACCAATGGTAAGCTCTTTAGCAATATCTCGGTTGGGGTGTTTAAATTCATAATCTCCCCTGCGTGTTTTAAAATATTTCATTTTAAAATTCCATCGCGTGACCTCTTTCAATATGCCGTAATATGTCCGATGGCATCTTGTACAAACAAACAAATCTGTGCACTGATTACCTGTCTAAATGCCTTCCATCAAGATTGTCTACCCACACAGATTTATCTTTAATAATGATAGAGACAGGGGCAGCGGATGCGATAGTCTAATTATCACCTGTGTGTGTGAATCCCCCAGACTGATTTCTCAGACGGACAATATTGGCTTCCTATTCATCGTCCCATGACACACACGCAAAATGCAACAAAACGTGCACTCAGGGCGATAAACGAGAAAAATGAAGAGATACTGCCAGAAAGAACGACAGCCATGAAAAGTGCACTCAAACAATAAGCTGATGAAAGAGAGAGAGAGAGAGAGAGAGAGAGAGAGAGAGAGAGAGAGAGAGAGAGAGGAACAAAAGTACATGAACAAACCCGTTTTGTCACATATATAAATGCGTGTGTGATAAACACTCAGACAGACACATACCCCCATATACACACAAAGAGAGAAACTTTTTATGCATGTATGTGTATGTGATAGACACTTAAACAGACACACACACATATACCCACAGAGAGAGAGAGAGAGAGAGAGAGAGAGAGAAAGAGAGAGAGAGAGAAAGAGAGAGACAAAGAGACTTTTTGTGCATGTATGTGTGTGTGTGATAGACACTCAAACAGAGACACACATACGCCCAGAGAGATAGACAGAGAGAGAGAGAGAGAGAGAGGGGGGGGAGATACTGTATATGTATGGATGTATGCGTGAATGAAGTACACGTTTAACTTACCGAAAAAATACACCAAATGTTATTACTGTTTGTTGCAACACTTTCTTAGGTGTCCCGGAACAAAAGCGCTTCCTAGCGTCATTTACAGCCTGGGAGAATGAGGTGCCGTGTGCTTCCATGTACGTCAGATGGATATGTATCTTCACTACAGCAGGTTGGTCGTGATATGCTCCCATCTAAGTAGAAACTAGTTGTGTTAACAATCTCTGCTGTCTTAGTGGGAACTAGTTATGTTGACAATTTCTGCCCATCTTAGGGGGAACTAGTTGTGTTAATTTCTGCTCGTCTTAGTGGGGACTAGTTATGTTAACAATCTCTGCTTCTCTTAGTTGGGATCAGTTAGTTCAACAATCTCTGCTCATCTTAATGAGGACTAGTTATGTTAACAATCTCTACCCTTTTAGTGGAAACTAGTTATGTTAACAATCTCTACTCATCTTATTAGAGATTAGTTATATTAACAATATCTGCTCATCTTAGTGGTGATTAGTTATGTTAACAATCTCTGCTCATCTTATTAGAGACTAGTTATATTAACAATATCTGCTCATCTTAGTGGGGACTAGTTATGTTAACAATCTCTGCTCATCTTATTGAGGACTAGTTGTTAACAATCTCTGATCATCTTAGTGGGGACTAGTTATGTTAACAATCTCTGCTCATCTTATTGAGGACTAGTTATGTTAACAATCTCTGCTCATCTTAGTGGGGATTTGTTATGTTAACAATCTCTACTCTTAGTGGGGACTATTTATGTTAACAATCTCTACTCATCTTATTGGAGACTAGTTATATTAACAATATCTGATCATCTTAGTGATGACTAGTTATGTTAACAATCTCAGATCATCTTAGTGGAGACTAGTTATGTTAGCAATATCTGCTCATCTTATTGAGGACTAGTTATGTTAACAATCTCAGCTTCTTTTAGTGGGGATCAGTTAGTTCAACAATCTCTGCTCATCTTCGTGGGGACGTGTTATGTTAACAATCTCTACTCCTCTTAGTGGGGGACTAGTTATGTTAACATTCTCTACTCCTCTTAGTGGGGACTAGTTATGTTAACAATCTCGGATCATCTTGGTGGCGACTAGTTATGTTAACAATCTCTACTCAACTTATTGAGGACTTGTTATGTTAACAATCTATGCTTATCTTAGTGGGGATTAGTTATGTTAACAATCTCGGCTCATCTTAGTGGGGACTAGTTATGTTAACAATCTCTGCTCATCTTAGTAGAGGAGGATCCCGTTACACGCCCATTGAGGCATATTGGGAATAAGTGGGGCCTAGTTATATTAACAATCTCTACTCATCTTAGTAGAGACTGGTTATGTTAACAATCTCTGCTCATCTTAGTGGGGACTTGTTATGTTAACAATCTCTACTCCTCTTAGTGGGGACTAGTTATGTTAACTATCTCTGCTCGTCTTAGTGGCGACTAGTTATGTTAACAATCTCTGCTCATCTTATTGGAGACTAGTAATATTCACAATATCTGAGCATCTTAGTGGGGACTAGTTATGTTAACAATCTCTGCTCATCTTAGTGGGGACTAGTTATGTTAACAATTTCTGCTCATCTTAGTGGGGACTAGTTATGTTAACAATCTCTACTCATCTTAGTGGAGACTAGTTATGTTAACAATCTCTGATCATCTTAGTCGGGACTAGTTATGTTAACAATCTCTGCTCATCTTATTGGAGACTACTTATGTTAACAATCTCTACTCACCTTAGTGGAGACTAGTTATGTTAACAATCTCTGATCATCTTAGTCGGGACTAGTTATGTTAACAATCTCTGCTCATCTTATTGGAGACTACTTATGTTAACAATCTCCACTCACCTTAGTGGATACTAGTTATGTTAACAATCTCTGATCATCTTAGTCGGGACTAGTTATGTTAACAATCTCTGCTCATCTTAGTAGAGATAAGTTAGTTTAACAATGTCTGCTCTTCTCAGTGGGGGACTAAGGCGCTGATGTTGGTTAGGTTCGAGAAAACATTCGAATAGCATTACAACCCCCACAGTAAGAGAGGTTAGAAATATACCGAACAACACACGGAGAAGAGTACTCGAGAAAACATGAAAGGTATAAAGAAGATACAGGAAGACCTTCATCGAATGGCACATCACAGGAAAGCTTTGTGTGAATTTATTTGTAGGCCCATACTCCTTAGGGAGTTAAAGTGTTAATATAATGATGAAACAGTGACCCATATGTATCAGTTCACTTATAAAGACATGTAGGTACACGCATTAACTCTTTGTTTTTCCATCACCAGATCTCCCCATGATTGCTGAACGACCAGAGCTGTTTGCCAACAAATTCTACATAGATCACTACCCGGCAACTCTACACTGCCTGGACCAGTACATCTACAACTTGACCGTAGCTGGTATAACCAGAAACCTCGACTTTTATAAATCGCTAAACTTCGTACGAAAATCGTAAACATCTTTCACGTCGATGAGGTTTAGGCCCTAGATGAGGTTTAGGTTCTAGATGAGATTTAGGTGCTAGATGAGGTTTAGGTTTTAGATGAGATTTAGGTGCTAGATGAGGTTTAAGTCCTATTGTCGAATAATCGTTGAATGATTGCCATCATCTACAGTGCTCCGTGTAGTTCCTGGATTGGGGGGGGGGGAGAGGAAGGGGGGGGGGGGTGGTCTGCGATGAAACAAAGAAAGAATAGAATTACTGCTCCCCCAGGCATGTCGTACAAGACTACTTATAGGAGGTTGTGCCTGGGGCTGAAATATATTGCTACAGAAACCACATCTGCAAGAGTATGCCATGTGGAGGCTTTCTGCAAGGGGCCAGCTGCAATGGTGGCTGTATGCTCTATTGAGAGTGAAAAGGAAAGAAATGATGATGATGATCATCATCATCATCATCTGTAACAATCGGTTCTGATTAAAAAAAAGGTAAAAGGAGTCCCATACCAGATACTGTTGTAATGGGAGTGAAGTGTTTGAGACCTCACTGTACTAGATCCAGCTTCGAGAGGTTGAGGTGACCACTTCCCTTCCTCGCTGCCTTTTCCTTCCCTAAATCAAGAGCAGGGCCAAGTACCCATTTACAGTTCGGTAGACTGGAGCGTGGCGCGACCGTGTTTCGAACTCGACACCTTTGTCGCGAGACGCCAGCGCCCTAACCAGTCTCCCAATTGGACGCTCAGTAGGTACTGGTAACATGTGATTAAAAAGACATGATTTCTTTATTTTGTTGTTGTTACTCTTGCAACGTTTTGATAACTTTAAACACAAAGTATATGATCCACCTCCTGTAACGAAAGATCAACAATTTTACACACGTTGCTATAGCAACAACAACACAAAAAAGTGGCAGTTTACACAGGACAGACAGAAACATCCACACAAACGGAAATCAACGCTCACGTGCTCAAGCATCGATTGAAATAGTCAATGACACAAATCAATAATTTTAAATCATGTCCCATTTCACTTCTATAGAGCATAGAGCCACAGCTATTGTTCGTTCCTTTGAAGGATGCCAGCACCAAAGTGTTCTTGTGTTCTTGCAACAACAACAGTTTCTTTAGCAATATGTTTCACATGATGAGATTGCCAGCCCTACCCATAACCTCATGATTCGCCTCTTACGACTGCTTGAGCGAGCAGAAGTCCTGTTCTTTATTTGTCTTCTTAGACACCCCCGGGGCACAACATAATAATTTTGACCCTCATGTAATCTTTATAATTATTAGTTTATTATTTTATATTGATTTTTCAACTCGTACGTTACGTTGATGTCTGGCCCGCTATCTTGTCTTCGTCCCTGTAAGTTACTGATGGAGCAGTCACTGGTAACGCGTTACTCTTAAACAGTTACAAACTCAGTCTCCGATGTCCGCTTTGCAACAACATTCTAAAAACTAGTATATGTTACAGGAACATACATTCAGCCAATAAAATAGAGGAAACAACAGAAACATCCATTCAGGCAAATAAAATAAAGGAAACATATATTCAACCAATAAAATAGAGGAAACATCTCTTCAGCCAATAAAATAGATGAAACATCTATTTAGCGAATAAAATGAAGGAAACGTCTATTTAACCACTAAAGTAAAGATAACAATAGAAACATCTATTCGGCCAATAAAATAAAGGTAACAACAGAAATATCCATCAGCCAATAAAATAAAGGAAACAAATTTTGCCATCTTTAAACCTGTTACTTTTCATACATTAACCCTTTCGAGAATTTCGTCTTGTATGGCATCACTAATGTAAATATTTTACATCGCTAATTGGCCACGTCATATCAAATACACGAACTTGTTGTATGTTGGTACATCTAACATTTGTTTCTTTCAGGCAGGGTTGTACAAATACCCGTTTTTATTGTGTGCCAGATTTGTTAAAACATCTAACACTGTTATTCATTCACATTCAACAAAATTATATTATTCTTGTATGTCAGGTTTGAATAAATAGTTTGATATTTTTATACATCAACTCTCAGACAAAGATATACTTGTAATGCGCCAGCCATTCAAAAAATATTGTTGTGTGTTTGGTCTCAAAAATGTCTAATACGGTACTGTTATTTATTTCTGAAATAAAAAAACTGAATTCTTCGAAAAGTGCATTTTACTATTTAGTTAGAAATGTCTTGATTTTCTCTCACGCTGCAACTGTGATAAAAAGTCAGTTTTTTTTTTTTTTTTTTTTAAGTTATACGTATGGGTATTTCTTCAAGCGCAATACTGTTATTGTTTAATGCATTTATTCTCATTATCACTTGAAGAAACACCTTTAAAAGATTTAGAATCATATATTTCTCTTGACAGCAATATACTCGTAGAAAGCTGGAAGGACAGGCAGTGATATCGAATTAGAAATTCAAAAGAGGAGGGGAGATTTCATTGCATTGAGAAATATATAACTCCGCCTAGGCCGGTCCCAAGCCCGGCTGAAAAAGGAGGAAGGCGGCCTGCATGGAGGCCGTAAGGAGGCAGCCCCTCCACCATGCAAAGGCACAACAGGCCAATCACCTGTTTGTCTTAAAAACCTGATTACGCAAAACATAAGAGAGAAAACCGGACTGATTTTAAAGGCGACGAACTGGAACGGACTACGACTTACAGAACATGGAACACAAGAAGTATAAATGGGAAGGAAGAGGAGCTGGTGGAAGAGATGAGGAAAGCCAAATTAGAAATCCTGGCTTTAACAGAAACAAAGAAAAAAGGACAAGGAGTTATGGATCTCGATGGCGACACGCTGCTCTACAGTGGTGTCCCCACATCTGAAAGAGCTAAAGGGGGCGTGGGTTGTATTGTGGCCAAAAACCTAAGGGATAATATCAAGTGATGGAACTTTGTCTCAGAACGCATTATGGTCATAAACTAAAAGAAAACATAGTCAACCTTGTCATTGTGTATGGGCCAAATGAAGTTGAGCGAGCAGAGGTCAAGGAGGAATTTTTCGAGCTGCTTCAAAGGACAGTGGACGACTGCCTAGATGAAATTATCGTGCTAGGAGATTTCAATGCCATAGTTGGAAAGGACCATGCTAGATGGGGTGGAGTTATCGGAAGATATGGAGAAGACACTCTTAATGACAATGTAAAGCGACTCCTTAGATTCTGCACAGAGCAGAATCTGATCATTACAAACACAAAGTTCCCCCATAAGCGCATACATGTATACACTAGATGTGAACCAACAAAGACTGAGAAGTCAGTGATCGACTACGCCATAGTCAGGAAGAGCTCATTCAAGTATGTCCAGGATGCTAGAGTGTGGAGGGGGCCAGAGATTGGAAGTGACCACTACTTGTTAACAATTAAAAGAACAACTGTGTTACTGTGTAAATTTCTTCTGTTACTGGCTGATTGTTTCTTTTGGGCTGTCACTTCTGTTAAGTGCAGATTGTGCTGCAAGCTGCTTCTGTTGTTGTTATTAATGTCTGGCTTACAGCAGTGGCCGACAGTGGTATAATATGCAATGAGCGAATGTCGTGAATTCTTAAATTATGTAAGTCTCTGGTACCACCCACACAACAGTAACGTAGGTCAGGAGACGAGTTCGTATCCAACTCATACACAGTTTATTTATCACAGTAACATAGACATCACAGGTAGTACATTGTCACAGGTTACTACAGCGTACAAAATCCATGGCAAATAGGTTGCAGAACATAGCAAATATCCAGAAATTGGTTGCATATACAGCAACTCTCAGTACAGCAAATATCCATAAATTAGTTGCATACACAGCAACTCTCAGTACAGCAAATATCCATAGAAAAAACATCCATCAAAGGAAAAGAGATTGCATACATAGCAATTCGTCATAAATAATGTGAGCCGATGTAATCCATGGCATTTGAATACAATCTTGAAAAAACTCTTCCCTTCAATAACATATTCTGGTCACATTAGCGAGACAAACAACCATCTCGAAGCCCTGCCAGATACTTAATGCCTGAGATTATAGTTTCTCAGTACAACTCAGTAAAGTCGCTCATGCGCGAACTAACTGCTTGTCATGTGAGCTCAGCTCATCCGTCTCTTCCCCCTACTACAGTACTAAGAACATTAGAACAGTTTCTTTATTTAAAAAAAAAAAAAAAACTAACAGACTCAATTGAGCTATGTTCCAAAATAATTGTACACAAAGTACCCAAATAAAAAATCTATCTCATAACTTTAAACGTGCTTAATAACAAAAATCAGCCCCGTACATAATAATCCCTAACACTTAACTCCCCCTCAGAATCATAACTTAACAAACTGAAAGAGCTACTCGGCCTAGGAACTGCCTAACATCACGCAAGAAGCTAAGTAAACGAACAGGAGAAACGAGCATTGACCTACAAGCTGAGAGAGCCAGAAGTGAAGACCAGATATCAGGGGCTTATTGCTACAGCAGTGAGAAACACAGAACAACAACATGAGGACCTGGAAACACTCTGGCTGAAATTCAAGGACATCATAAAGACAGCTGCAGCAGAACTGCCTAACATCACGCAAGAAGCTAAGTAAACGAACAGGGGAAACAAGCATTAAGACCTACACGCTGAGAGAGCCAGAAGTGAAGACCAGATACCAGTGGCTTATTGCTACAGCAGTGAGAAACACAGAACCTGAGGACCTGGAAACACTCTGGCTGAAATTCAAGGACATCATAAAGACAGCTGCAGCAGAAGCATGTGGTGAAGTTCCACTTGGGAACAAGAGAAAGAGGACACCTTGATGGACAGATGAGGTTAAAGAGAAAATAAGAGAGAAAAAAGGCATGGAAACAATACTTAGGAGCTAAAAACACAGCAGGAAAAACAGAGAAATATAGAGAATATATGATACTCAGAAGCAAAGAACAAGGTGCTAGCAGCAAAACAGAAGTCCTGGGAAGAATTTGGAGAAAAGCTAGAAAACGATGCGCAAGAAAAACAGAAATTGTTCTATAAGACCCTAAAGAATATGAGCAAGGAAAAACAGTGCCCTCTTAAATTTATAAAGGACAAGCAAGGTAAATTGCTTACTGCCCCAAAAGAAGTAATGGAAAGATGGAAAGAATATTTTTCAGAACTCGTGGATGGTGAGCAAGGTCAAACATCAGAAATGATAACCACTGGCACAGGAGATAAAACCAATGATAATGAAGATGACATAAAGATGGAAGAACTGAAAGCAGCACTGGAGAAAATCAAGATGGGCAAAGCAGCATGACATGATGGCATAACACCAGAAATGGTTAAGTACATGGGAGCAGCAGGCGACCTATTACTCCCAAGGGTCCTACAGGCAGCTTGGTGCAACAAGACCATACCAAAGGATTGGGAGATTGCCATCATAACACCGATTTTTAAAAAGAGTGACAACCGACAATGTGGAAACCATAGAAGCATATCCCTGCTCAGTGTCCCTTGTAAAATCTACTCTAGAATCCTAGAGCAGAGACTCCGATGCCTAGCTGAGCCACAAATGGATGAGGTCCAGTGTGGCTTCTGAGCAAATCGAAGTACTCAAGACCTAATCTTCACACTCAGACAGTTGAGTGAAACGGCTCTTGAGTATAAGAGTGAGATCCATCTTTGCTTCTTAGATCTGGAAAAAGGCATTTGGCAAGGTCCCCTGGAACAAACTCTGGTACTGTTTGGCAAGGAAGAACATTCCATCACCTCTGATTCATGCTATACAGAGCTTCTACAAGTTTTGCAGAAATTATGTGAGGACGGCAAAACATAAGTCAGAAGAATTCAGGACCACCACTGGTGTAAGACAAGGCGATATCCTGTCACCTTATCTTTTCATACTCCTCATGAACGATGTCATTAAGGCATGTAAGGAGAGGACATGAAAGTATTCAGTGGGGTACTGGAAGATGAGACAGGTCTGTATTTCAGAGCTGGCATTTGCTGATGATGTTGCCCTGATTGCTAAATCAGAAGCACATCTTCAATCCAACCTGCAAGTCTGGAAGGAACAGCTGGAGAAGAGAGGGATGATCATAAGCAGCTCGAAAACAAAAACCATGGTGATATCACGAGAGCAAAGAAGACATCAGATTAAGCTTGGAGAACAGGTCCTAGAGCAGGTCGACCACTTTAAATACCTTGGAGCTGTCATAGACCGGAGGGGGGAATCAAAGAAGAGTTGGCTACCCGAAGAGCAGCAGCTGGGAGACTTTTTCAAGCCATAAATCGAGGATTCCTCAGCAAAAGAGAAGTTGGTAAGAAGACGAAGATGGCTGTATACCGCCCCACCTATGTCCCAGTCTTGACGTATGGATGCGAGTCATCGGCAATTGTCACGAAGTGGATTTAATTATAGAGTTATGCCTGAGTGTAAGACAAGACCCTAGTATGAGAAAAGACTGAGAAGATAGATTTTGTTTTTAAGTGACAGTGAATGTGGTAAGATGAGCCTATTGGCCCGAGGGTGAGAACCTAGATTGACTCTCCCTCGCCACTCGTGACTTCAATAATAGCTATAGACTCACCCCCTCTGACTACTTTTAAAACAAAGGAGATAAGGTTTACATAAAGACCACAGACACAACTATACAGACAACATATAGGTACAGTATAGTGTAGACGCTGATCCAGTGTACAGGTTATATAGTTTTATTTACACAATAAAATAAAGTACACATCAAACTAAATACCGTACGTGGTCGCATACCTGAAAAAAGGAATAACCGATTAAAAGGATTGATATTATCATGCACCACCTTCACCCTCTCTTGCAGCCTGTATGGAAGGAAGTTAAGGATTAACAGAACAAAACTACAAGGTGGGGGTCTCTAGTTTAAGTACCATCACTCCTAACTAACCTAATATAACTATTATCTTTAACACCACGGTCTGGCTGCAGGCGTACTAAGTGTCTACACTCTATAATTTCTCTAACTGGTGTCCTACAATGTTAACCACTGCTTCACAAGCACTGATCCGCTAAATGGCCTTTTTAATTAGCTATCTCAGAGGCTGTCCTAACACACTTTCTATCTGCCTCTAACACCTCCCTCTCCCCTCTGTTTCTGCTCAGTGTCTACTCTGACACTGCCGTCTTCTGCTGATGTGGCGTCTCCATTAAGACACCATCCTCGTTTTTGGTCAGGAAAGGAATTTTGACCCTCTCTCCTGCCCGGACCACTGCTGCTGATGACTTCTGACAATAATGACTAGGTACTTGACTTAGTATGCAGAGGATTCACTGCTGACGAAAACGTAATTTCACCTGCCCGGTTACCCCTCATTGGTTTTAGGGCCGTCGGTTTTATTATGACAGACTTTTAAACGACGACACCAGGCCACGTGCCTTTGTTTCAGTGTGTGTATATGAGCTTAGAGCTCAGGATTTTAAGAAATCCGTTCGCTGAATGATGCTTCTCTGAAAATGGAACTGATTCTTTTTTCTGTGACAGCCGTACTCGACGCCAGTAACCACCTCGTCACCAGTGCTCTTCACCTCTGCCGATATCTCGAGCACTAGGCTCCTGAGACAACAACTTTCAGTTATAAATTGGAAGTCCGGTTACACCCTCCCAATTTGCCGTGAAACGGACTGCTGTGGAACAAATAATACAACAGATATACAACATGTCAAATATAATCATCTCTAACATCTAACTCCCTTAAATAAATACAACTCCCGTCTGCCCCTCCTCAACAATGCACAGCGATAGACAACACTCCTATCTAAAGGTCAAAACTACCCCACTTCACCCTTTCTGTTCAGGAAACCCCAAACACTGCTGACCTAAATCTTTTGTGCTGGCTGGCCCGTCTGCCGTCACAATATTCATACACTGAAACGGAACTCCTGTACTTAAAATACTAAACCCTACTTAATTTTACAGGTGGTCTCAGGACCGTTCACTCGATTACACAATATAACTAGGAAAGATGAACACCCGTCTCATAAATATTAATTACATCCCGCTATGTAATATAAATTCCCTTATAAATTACATCTCTATGTGTGTGTGTGTGTGTATATATATATATATATATATATATATATATATATATATATATATATATATATATATATATATATATATATATATATATATATATATAGATATATATATATATCCTCTAGGACTAATTAAATCCCATCTAGACCCTCTTCTACTGACACAAAAGGTTATAATTTAAACACCGTAGATAAATACCCGAATTCCTGTTCTCTCAATAAGGTTACTTCACCCCTTCTCCGGGCTCCATTACCGAAATAATACTCACGTAAATACACGTACACCCGTGATGAAAATTTACGCTAATACGCTCATACATATATATATCAAGTATCTTAAAATCCCTCTCCATAATATTTAATTGCACAACCAATTTACGTACACAATTACCCAGCGTATTTACACTGCAATTATTATAATTAAATCGAGGTACATATATCGGCCCTCACAATTGCAGTTATTGATATAACCTAAGGATTTAACCTTATCTATGTAATATCCAACCCTCGTTATACAATTGGATGATATTGCTATTCATTCACATGAAATAATATAGGCGCACTTCTAGTGTATTTATTATTTCTACCAGATAGCAATTGATGGCACTACTGTTTAAGAAATTAAACTAAAACTTCCTGAAGAAAACTTTTACTTTACAAAAGCAAAGATCTTACAGACTATCTCCTACTTTAATTTAACTTAACAACATACCCAATTACCAAATATCTCTCGTCAGAGCAAGTCGATAACGACGTCGATTTCACGGCTGTATATTTCTGCAGTCAAAGGACCCCGCTAATGAATAGAGCGCGTATATATCATAAAACAAACCACGATGACCTATGCCCTACGTCATCGCTGGCGTCCCTCTAAGACCAATGAAATCACTACAAAAATTAACAACCGTGACCTCCGCCAATTAGATTTGAAAGCAACGTGTGAGTCATATATGTTACAGCCCGCTCATCCATATTACGTCAAAGTTAAATAATGTTATACCGACCGCGTGAGCAAAATCAACTTTGATTCGCTCTAACGTAAGTTCGACGTTATCTGGGAAGGGTTTCCCGCATCTCCCGTTTCCACGGGGGGGGGGGGGGGGGGGGGGTTTTTAACATCATCCAAATTACCCTTCCTAAATAATACTCACGCGCTTACTACAATAAAAGTTACATCGATAATTTATAACAAAGAAATGCCTACGTGATCGCAATTAATTAATAGAAAGGAAGATTGGTGCAAGTCTTAGAATTAAACCCTACAGTCATCCCTCTTATAAAACGCAATTAATTACCTACAGAAAAAGACCAAACTCAAGTAGTTACAAGACAAAATTACAGATAGAAAAAGAATGGGCCTGTTGAAAAATAAAACCACTGTACTGCATCACAGCAATGACTACAACCCACAAAAGCCAGATCCAAACCTCAGATATTAGGTATCTGTAATCTGAGGAAGGTGGTTGAAGTAACAAGAAGAGACATGGTCCGCAACCAGACGATACGTCAAGGCCTAAAAACCCAACCCCGCAGACCCAAGTAGAACAGTCCCAACTGAGATGGTTTGGCCATGTCTGCAGAATGGGAGAAGATCGGCTACCACGACAAGCATGGGAAACTTAGAGCCAGGGATCCAGACCTCCAGGACAACCCAAAGTCCACCGGGAGGACAACATTAGACAATCTTTGAAAAGGACCGAAGAGTGGAACCAAGCCAAAAGTAAGACAGCTGATAGAATAGTATGGCGCTCTCTCTTACAAACCTCTACACCTCACGACAGAAGAGGAACGAATAAGTAAATAAGAGAAATATGTGGAAATAAAGAGAAATCAAGTCCAACACGAAAATAAGAATCTTCTACTCAAATTTCTGTCGTACTGTATGGATCTGAACCGTGGACAACAGCAAATACAATAACCATGAAGCTACAGACTTTCATAAATGGGTGTTTGCATTGAATAGAAGGATTGAAGTGGTCTGACAGGATCACTGTCGTGGAACTGCTGACACGAACCAGACAAGTGCCAGTGTAACAAGAGACGAGAAGAATACGCTGAAGATGAATAGGACACACGCTGAGGAAAACTGTTGATAGTATTAGAAGACAGTCCTTGTTCTGGAATCACCAGCGTAAGAGACGCAGTCGGAGACCAAAGAACACATGGAGAATAAAACTGGAGACAGACATGACATGCATGACGGAAACATGGAAAAAACTTGAGCTAATGGCACGTGACAGGAAGACATGGAAAAACCTTGAGCTAATGGCACGTGACAGGAAGATATGGAAAAACCTTGAGCTAATGGCACGTGACAGGAAGACATGGAAAAGCCTTGAGCTAAAGGTACGTGACAGGAAGACATGGAAAAACCTTGAGCTAATGGCACGTGACCGGAAGACATGGAAAAACCTTGAGCTAATGGCACGTGACAGGAAGACATGGAAAAACCTTGAGCTAATGGCACGTGACAGGAAGACATGGAAAAATCTTGAGCTAATGGCACGTGACAGGAAGACATGGAAAAACTTTGAGCTAATGGCACGTGACAGGAAGACATGGAAAACCCTTGAGCTAATGGCACGTGACAGGAAGACATGGAAAAACCTTGAGCTAATGGCACGTGACAGGAAGACATGGAAAAACCTTGAGCTAGTGGCACGTGACAGGAAGACATGGAAAAACCTTGAGCTAATGGCACGTGACAGGAATACTTGGCTTAAGTTTGTTGACCGCCTTTACTCCTGAGGGAGCCGAAGGGTGATGATGAACTATAGAAATAAGAGAAAAATACTCCCTGATGTGTGTCACATGTTGGAGCAAAAACGTCCGCTACTGAACCGGAAACCGGAAGTGAATAGTACATTAAAAGCATAATTTTTTGTTTTATTTCTATAGTTTCACGTTCTCCTCTTAATTCTCACTTTCTTTCCCTTCTGTCGTTTCTTTGTCTATCGCTGACGAAGGCCTTGTGGCCGCAACGTAAGTTTGTCATTGTCCTTTCTCTTAGTAAGACGGATTACTATTTGTGTTTTTGTTTGTTTTTTCCAAGATAGTAAGATAGTACTTCATATATTGTCCTAAATAGCGTCAATCCTAACATACGGAAGTGAGTCATGGGCAATTAGTAAACAAGCAGGAAAATCCCTGGAGACCACAGCATTGTAACAACAAGAAATAGGGAGAGAAAAAGAGGCATAAGGCGATAAAGAGAGAAGACACCGTACAGTTTGACATCATTACTTGGAACGAAGTCAACAACAGAAAAACATTACCAGAGAAGGAAAGTTGTGGAGAGACATAATCACCTATGTCACTAAGCGTGGTACTTGAAGAAGAATGAATTTTTATATTAATAAATAATAGTATTTCTTCCATTCCTTGTTTTTCGCTCCACTTGGAGCATGGTAGCACCACTACAGTAGCTTCCAAGCAGGAAGCCAGCGTCACAGCACGTATATGCTCGTGCAGTGAATGTTTCTGTACCCATTTTTTACATGATGGGTTCGCTAGCGCCATGCACACACTCACCGTAGCCGCCTTTTACGACATGCAATTTTCCTATTCTCTCTCTTTTTCATCAGTGACCAGCTCTGCCCCCTCCCTCGAAACACGCATGGAATTTTAATAATATTATGCTATTTAAAAATGAATTTAGCAATATTACGGAAATGAGCATGCGCTAAATTCAACCACATAGTAACATGTGTGAGTACAATCAACAGTCAAATAAAGTTGGGTGGTAGAGGAGAAATATATGATCAGCAGTTCTTATATCAATTACCAGTGAAGCCTAACATTCTTCCGTCCAGATGTTTTAATCCCGTCCTGAAGTTCTAGTCGCCTTGAAGTTCTGATCACGTCCTGAAGTTCTTGTCCAGTACTAAAGGTCTGGTCCTTTTCTGAAGTTCCGGTTCCGTCATGAAGTTCTTGTCCAGAACTAAAGGTTTAGTCCCTTTCTGAAGTTCTTGTCCCGTTCTGAAGTTCTTGTCCCACTCTGAAGTTCAGGTTCCGTCATGAAGTTCTTGTCCTTCCTGAAGGGCTGGTCCCCTTCTGAAGTTCGTGTCCAACTCTGAAGTTCTGGTACTGTCCTGAAGCTCTGTATGCATCAATAAGTTCTTGTCCCATCCTGAAGGCCCAGTCCCTTATTGAATGTATTATCTCGTCCTCAAGTTCTGGTACCTTCCTGAAATTCTGGTTCTGTCCTGATGATCTCGTTCCACCCTGAAGTTCTGATCCTGTTCTTAAGATCTGGTCCTGTCCTTAAGTTCTGGTCCTGTCGTTAAGTTCTGGTCATGTCCTGAAGTTCTGGCCCTATCCTTAAGTTCTGGTCCTGTCCTTATGCTCTGGTCCTGTCCTGAAGTTCTGGTCATGTCCGTACGTTCTGGTCATGTCCTTATGTTCTGGTTCTGTCCTTATGGTCTGATACTGTCTGGAAGTTCTGATCATGTCCTTCTGTTCTGGTCTTGTCCTGAAATTCTGGTCTTGTCCTGAATTTCTGGTCCTGTCCTTATGTTCTGGTCCTGCCATGAAATTCTGGTCCTGTCCTGAAGTTCTGGTCCCGTCCTGAAGGTGTGGTCCGGTCATAAAGTTCTGGACTCTTCCTAAACGTGTGATCCGGTGATGCCATTCTGGCCCCGTCATGAAGGGCTTGACTCTTCCTAAAGTTCTGACTCCGTCGTGAAATTCTGGTCCTGAAGGGTGTCGTAAATTTTTAGATACGTTAGAAGATATTTATGGTCCCGCCTGAGCAGAGGTGATAGTGGTAAATATGTGAGAATAAAGGAGTAAGAAATAGATTTCACGAGTGAATAGTTAAGGAGAAGATTTGTCTCTGGACTGAATAGTTTCTCTAGTCCAGCCTATCTATGCGACTATAATTTGGTGTAAGAAAATCTTTCACCCCCTTATATCTAGAAATATAAGTTAAACTAAACACACCCACACACAATTATGTGACAACAAGACACACAAACGTGAAAAAAAACTATGGTTAATTGGGTATGGGTCTGACCAACACACAAAGTTAAGTTCTTTTTGTTGTTTATTATCATTAAATTTTTTACAACATCAAAACATATAGAGAAATCAATAAATCATGTTTACAGTCATATGAAAATAACCGAATAAGTGCCCTCCCCCTTGTTAAGAAAGGATTCCAAAAGAAGTTAATAACCCAAAGGTCAAAGATTAACACTAGGTTACAGAATAGACTGCGAAGAACAAGTTTCCACTAAATTACTACTCAGTAAAGTACACAAGTTTAGCGAAATAAAAAATGAAGTTAGTACAATGATTGTAACAGAGGAAAATATTCACTCTCTCTCTCTCTCTCTCTCTCTCTCTCTCTCTGTCATACGTGGCCACAAACAATCTCGCTTACCCACTCGTGGTATTGATATCCCTTGACAAAATTACAATAGTTCCTGAACCTATACTGTCAGGTGGGTTGTCCAAATATGGCCCCAGTCCAGCCTATATATCGAATAATAATTACAAGGTGAACGCCAAAATTGGTGGTTTAATTTTCCCTGGATGAAACAAGTGTCACCGCGAATAGTTACTGAAGCAAGACGTGCTCTGGACGTTCACAGTTGCAAAAGGAGAAAAATAATTCCAGTATTGCGAAGCATCTGGTTGCTAAGACAAATGTTACAATATGTAAAAATGATGATGATGGTAAATCCTATCGGCTGGCTCTATGGTGAGTGCCGATTTTGAAACAGCGTAGTTTTCTGGATCACTCCGTTGTTACGGCTGTCAAACGTCAGGAATATGTGTTCTTTCGTAAGCCCAGTGGGCTGGAAAAATTGAATAAATAATTCTGGGTAAGGTACAGTCCAGTAAAGATTTAATATTAATGTTTATTTGTCTCTTGGGCCCAACCGGTTCACAAAGGAACATGGGTCTTGTAAGCCTTGAAGAAGACACCATTAATCCTTCACTGAATGAAGAAAGAGGACCGAACTAGCCCAAAAATCTTACTTACTTACTTACTTAGTCGTTCCCCTTCTACCGTGAGGTGTAGAGGTTTGGAAGAGAGAGCGCCAGACTATTCTATCGGCTGTCTTCCTCCTGGCCTGGTTCCATTCTAGTCCTCGGTCCTTCAAAGATTGTCTAATGTTGTCCACCCAGCGGACTCTGGGTCGTCCTCGGGGTCTGGATCCTTGGCTCTTTGTTTCCCATGCTTGTCGTGGTAGCCGATCTTCTCCTATTCTGCAGACATGGCCAAACCATCTTAGTTGGGACTGTTCTACTTGGGTCTGTAGGGGGTGGCATTTTAGGCCTTGACGTATCGTCTGGTTGCGTACCATGTCTCTTCTAGTTACTTCAACCACCTTCCTCAGATATCTCATTTCTGAGGTTTGGATCTGGCTTTTATGGGTTGTATAGCCCAAAAATCGAAGACCCAAAAATCAGAATAAGACCCCTGGCCGCTGGTTTTGATCAGGTACTATATTAGGAAGAAAAGAATATTTATGAAAAAAAAAAAAAAGAAAAAAAAAAAAGCTACTATCCTATCCACACATGAGTTTTCCGCTATGGCATGTCGGGAAAAAAGGATATGCTCCCTCCCCCGTCATGGCCAGCGAGAAAATGAACAGCGCACAAAGTCAATTATTTTTTAATTTATCCATACGCGCACTTTTACAAATATCGCCTGTCATTACTAGCTATTGATTGTCAGCGTCTATTGTTTTGTCACATGATATTAACACTAGTCACTTATATAATTTCACACAATGAAATATAATGAGAATTCTTTTCTGTCACTCATCCGTCACGCGTAATAATCTGTCAGCTAAACCGTATCTTCTTGTGTAAGAAAGTGGTGTTGGAAATTACATTACCCTGAACAATTGGCAAGAAAATATCTACGCGTTACGTTATTTCACTAGTTTTAAACGCTAGGGAATTACAGTGAATTAAAATGGTAAGCGTAACACATTTTAACACTTAAGCACAATTTCTATTACCACAAATCAGAAAATGAAATCCCCTCGAGACTTTTTAACACATTTAGCAAAGAAATGGTTCTGGTCTGGCGTGTTTAGACTATCCAAAAATTTCTGAGCGACTCTGATAACTGAATTGGAGAGAACGCAGTATATAAACAGATCATGGGGTTATTATCTCTAGAGGATGTTATAATTCACACATTCTGCATAGCAGAGAAATCAGATGAAAGGTTTGTTCGTTCGCTCTATTCAGCGATGCTGACCGATATCAGAAGACTTGGCCGTGCAACAGGCCTCTCTTAGATTACGTCCTCTTTCGCAGATCAGACATTTACCTCCCCCTGAAACGTACGAACATCAAATGTGGTCGGGAAAATATTATCGCCCGTGTATCTCTTCAAACAGTCCGTTGTTTCCACGCGCATCTGTCTAATGACCGATAATTGGCAAATCAGCTCGCGTGAGAACTCAGGTAAACAAACGTGATTCGCTTCCCTGTTAAGACTGGCGGGTTGCGAAAAGTTGGTAAACAACTCTGTTGTTATGTTCCAAGAAAAAGGGCGTGGATTCAAAGGTGAGTCATACAGACAGAAAATTGCGTGGTTTGGCTTAGCCAATGGTAGACACTAAATGGGAAAGCAAAGGCTGTCAAATTACTGTATCTATATTTCCATTAAACGTCACAAAGGCTTTGTCCAATCCTGAATTTCTTTTTCCGTCCTGAAATTCTGGTCCCTTGAAGTTCTAATAAAACAGTTCGTGTTGCTGTACTGGTTTGGTTACACGTAGTCACAGAGGTGTGCAGTGTTACACTACAGGTGTTAAATAAACTTGGACCTACATTTTGAAATTATCTTCGAGAAACGTCATAAGGGACTATGCTGCAACACTCATGTGGTAGAACCCAGCAAACTAAGTCATAAAAGATAAGCGTAACGACCGACAGTGCTTGCAGAAGAAACGCTAAGATTACACGACGTTGGTGTGTTATCCATGAATGTGAGTATTTTAGTTTGTATATCAGTCGTTTTCTTATGCATGTCTTCTAAATCTCATCTCGTAAAAGCATAACGGAAGAAAGAAATGAGAGTTAAGATATTTCACATGGGATATCCTTATGGATATCTGCTATAGCTCGCTTTATAAAAACATAACGATAGGGAAGAAATGAGAGTACGACATTTCACATGGAATACTGCATATCTCACGCAATGTGTATGTCACGACAGCATGAAGAAAGGTTACATCGCAATCCTAGCACGAGAAGATTGAGTAACGAAAAAACAATGAAATGATCACTCAATCTACCCTACTTTACACGGATGGCTGATGATAGATAACATAAAGCAATCACGTCTATTATAATCGGCTTTTTTACATTCCTTTTTAATTTTTTTTTTACATTTCGCACTATATCTTTTTCTCTTTCTCTCTGGGTCTCTTATTCTCTCTCACTCTCTCTTTCTCAGTCTCTCTCTTTCTCTCTTTCTGTCTGTCTGTCTCTCTCTCTCTCTGTTTCTGTCTCTCTGTGAACCAATTTTAAATACGAGATCTTAACAATTCTAAAATACATTCACCATTACCTACATGCTGCCATGTTAGTCTCCTTCTTGTCCCATGTCGCTCGATATGGAGCTTGGAGCCATCACCACCAAAGTTCGTTCCCTTGCAGGAAGCCTGCATCGCAGTATCGTTAAATAAATAACTATTACACACGTAAAGGTATGTTCCAGGTGCTCGTGAGAAATAAAGAAATAAATATGAGCGCCTGAAACAAACCTTTATGTGTGTAATATTTATTTCATTACTGATTACAGACCTGGGGTTTCCCTTCTTTATTTCTTTAAATGTTTATGGAAGTATCAGTGTGCTCTTGTAGGTAATTTCTGTAGTAATTTATTTTACACGATGAGGTTGCCAGCCTCATAATAGTCGCCTCTTACGACATGCATGAGGTAGCGATAGTCTAATTCTTTCTTTGTTTACTCAAAGACCCCCGGGAGCGACACGGGGTGGCCACGTTATTGCAGTATACAAATTATCACCTACTTTCCACTGCATTAAAAAAAAAAATTTACTAAAGTCTTTATCTTAGTTTTATGACACTACAGCAAAACATGGACTGGATTTCAAAATATTAAAACTGAAAAGACAGACAACGACTGGGGCAGCTGAAGGATCGGTTTGTGATATAAATGGGGAGTAATTGTCACGGCTGTTGCTATCAGATGCCGACGATGAGAATCGGTTACGGGAAAAAAAATTATTTAACAAATCAAATGAGTTGAACGCTAAACTTTCTGACTACTTGTGGGATGATAAGGACTTGTCGTGTGGTGATTATTGGGGCAACTACGATAGTAGTTTTTGCCAGGAATAGCCTATGAGATATTAGGTAGAAGGTCTCTAGAAAATGGCTCGTTAAGAAAGAATAAAGACCTATTGAGATAGGGACAAGAAGAAGGGAATGCGAATGCTTTCCACTGGACAGTGTTTTCTGGTTAATTATGGAAAGAGTTCTGTTTCCCCACGACCTTAACTTCTGCCCTTAGATCCCGTAACAGAAAAAGCCCCCAACCTCATCTGAGTGTAGAAATTTTCCTGTATGTAAATATTTAACACCGACAGCACGAGTGATACATTAACAAACTAGATAATGACCAAACGATTATTGGGTTTATTAATTAAATATCTACACATATAGGGTTAGTAATGGTTAGAATGTGATGATAGTAGAAGACGATTCACACAAAACACACAAATGAGATATTAATATTGTAGTTAATTAAGTAGTAGTTAATTAAGAATGAGCTTGTGTAAAGCGAAATGATGATGATGTGATATGATACGAGTTACCAAAATGGTGAGTAATCTACACAGCCCATGCGTCTCTAAATTCTTTTCCCGTATAGGATGATTCGCATGTATGCAACAAATTTTCACAAGTTTTTATGTGTTATGTCGAGTGGGGTATTTCTAAGTCAATGAAGTTCTTATGAAAACTTGTATCGTACTGATAACGTTGAAGATATATATATATATATATATATATATATATATATATATATATATATATATATATATATATATATATAATATATATTTATATATATATATATATATATATATATATATATATATATATATATATATATATATATATATATATATATATATATATATATATATATTATATATATATATATATATATATAAATATATTTTATATATATAATATATATATTGTATATATATATATATATATATATATATATATATATATATATATATATATATATATATATATATATATTTATATTATATATATATATATATATATATATATATATATATATATATATATATATATATATATATATATATATATATATATATATATATATATATATATATATATATATATATATATATATATATATATATATACACCCCTGTTCACAAAGTTCCGGGACTCATTTTTTATCTGGAAAACCGTTATAAGGAACTAGGTGATATTAACACAGTGCACGTGTCAACACGTGCCACTATATGTACCTAACCTAAAGTTTGTAATTTCGCGCATGCGCTGTGTGGTAGCGTAAAAGCGGATGTGACGTAATAGTGCTCGTCGCGTTTCAAAAATGGACGGCAAAATTCAACAACGTGTGTGCATTGATTTCTGTTTTTGTCTAGGAAAAACTGGTTCCAAAACTCTCGAAATGTTGCAAACAGCTTTCGGAGAGTCCTGTTTAAGTAGATATAAAACATTTGAGTGGTATTCCCGTTTCAAAAGTGGACTCCGATCCTTTGAAGATGGCCCCCGTCAAGGGAGAAGGCACGACAGGTCAAGTCCAATGTCAAGACCATGTTAATAGAGTTTTTCGACATTGATGGCCTTGTGCATCATGAATACGTCCATATAGGACAGAGTGTCAATGCTGAATTCTACAAAACAGTCCTGCAACGCCTCCGCCACTTTGTGCGCAGACATCGCCCTGAAAAGTGGCGCACAGGCAATTGGCGTGTTCATCATGACAATGCACCTGCACACAGGTCTGTCACCACAAACGCATTTTTGACGAAACACAACATTCCATTGCTCCCGCATCCTCCATACTCACCCGATCTTGCTTCGTGTGACTTTTTCTTGTTCCCGCAACTTAAGAAAACAATGAAAGGTCGTAGATTCGATGACATTGAGCAGAGTCAAGCCAACGCGACGAGACAGATGAGGGCTATTCCGCAAAGTGACTACGAGAGGTGCTTCCTTCAGTGGCAGGAACGTTGGAATAAGTGTGTACACTCACAAGGGAACTACTTTGAAGGAGATAGAACCAAATAGTATGTAAGTCTACTTATTCGAATAAAAAAAAATGAGTCCCGGAACTTTGTGAACAGGGGAGTATATATATCCCTTCGCTGTTTGAGTATATCTCTGTAGCGTTGATCAACAGTTAATAGTTGTCGTATGAAAATGTCTGTTGTCTTATCTCCGGAGGGTACTGGGCAGACTGGATATCTTCACGAAATGTTCTTGATATGTAGACTCATTATCTTGAGTATTTAATCGGGATCCATTTAATATACTTTGGAGTCTGCTTCATAGAACGCGCTTAAGAGTGTGTTTCACTTGGTATAAATATGAGATTCAACTTTTGAGCTCTTTAGCTTGACTTCAGATAGTACGCTTCCGATTGAGCTGAACTTGATATGAGTAATCAACTGTGAGCTTTACCTTGACTCCTGTAGTAAGCTTTCGAGTGATTTGAACTTGTTATAACTATGTATTGAACTTGTGCGCACGTGACGAAAAATGCTGCGTCCACCTTCTTGAGTATGGGTGAGAAATATTCCTTTTTAAGTGAGAAACGAAGAATGTCCTATGGCGAATTCTGCTAGCTAAATGTCCGTTTTTTGATAACTTATTTCTGGTTAGACGTCAGACACGTAGCGTGTAGACTCAGACTTCTGATGGACTGAAGACACACAAAAGTCTTCGTAAGTTTTCACACTTAATATATACTGGTTGACTTTCATTTATTCTTCTTCTCACTATTGATCTCTATGAGTTCAATTCTAATGATGTTAAATATATTGTGCACGAGAGTGTGTGCGTATGGAAGGTGAAGTATGAACTATTAATTACATCCTATCAGCCTATCATCTTAGAGGAAAATGATTTTATTAATCATTTATGTGAAGAATTAATTGAAAAACTATCTTTCGCACATTTAGCTGTGAGGTTAAGATGAATAAAGAATAATAAAAACGTATTAATAATCTGTATAAGATCTACTAACCTTCTTTTCCCTTCGCAAAATCCTTTAAGAACATAATACACACAGATACGAAATATTTATCCACACTGAAGTAATTGCAGGCTATGCGTTATGGATTTTTCTTTACACCACAATGTTGAAAAACTGGACTCCTCTCTCTAGCGAGCTGCGCGGTATATTATATCTCTAAAAGTCAAATGTGGGTCCCTTGGACCGGTGACGTACAACTCCGCCCATACAACCAATAGCTAAGAGACTATTCCCAGGTTCTCTCTTGTCCCCTGTTAGTCCAAAAATGGGTGGGGCAATTCGCGACCAACTTTCGTTGCCGGGCTTGCCTGACAAACAGGTGTTGAGATAATTGGCTGGCCCATGCAAAAGTGTCCCCCGCCTTCCATCTGTCATATCACTCTCTGTTTGTCTATCGCCCCGCGTGTTGGCGGCGGCCTTTATTACCTCAGTCCATTGTCGCCAGCACGCTAACAAGTCCCTTTGTGGCGCCGCCTATTGTATTACATGGTGGTTGGTTTAAACAGTATGAGAAGACTTCTTCCCCTGGCCAAGCTGGGCGTCTCCCCGCGCCATTGTCCCAATGTGGTGACCCGTCAAATTGTTCCATGCTCAGATGTCCGATTTTGATGAAACCAGATGTTTTTCACCAGATTTATCACGAGACTTCACAAGATGAAGCCAAGTATGGGGACTCAATCAAAAGAATTTATTTTACCACGGTGAAAGAACAAATGTAGTTCTCTAGATACCGGTGGCGAGTAATCAAAACGATGAAATAGCAAATGTGGGATGAAAGAGCACAAATGTGGGAGAAAATAAAATAAGAAAGATGTAGGAAAAGATATGGCGATAAGGCTTTGCGCTCGTTTACCACAGGACTGTCGATCACTATTAATTTATTATTTTATCTTCTGCTCCTACGAAGCTTACAGAGACCACTACAGCTGATTCAATTACAATAAGCCTGCACCACGACGCATTCACATTATCTTACAGCTGTGGTTTCCGTGGCAATTTATTTTTCATGATGAGGTTGTCAGCCTCTTGCAAAACCTCATATTAGTCATTTGTCCGATATGCCTTAGGGTACAGTTATCCTATTATTTCTTTGTTTCTTCAGAAACCCCCGGGAACTGCACGGGGTGGAACTGCCTAATTACACATACAGAAGAGCAGAAGAGAACACAAAGAGAAGATTTGACAATAATATACAATTCACAATATTACCTTATAAATAATGTTCAAGAAGAGCGTTAGAGTGAGACGAATGGAGGAAGCCCTCAAAATACGGACAGAACTGGGCATTCAACTATTTATGAAACTTGACGTAAGAAAGAAGGACATTAGGGCGTAAGCTGAAACAACATCCAACATAAACTACCATGACCAGACAGAGAATATGATATTTGGTCTATCTCGTTACACTGCAGTCTAACCATCATCTGCCAGCGCAACCATCAAACAGCAGATCTGATGTAAGTCCCAGGTGGTAATCCAGAGTAATATATTAGACCATAAAACTGATAATTGTAAGAAACCTTGACTGAGCAACACATGTTTCAGAAGAAAGAAATTGTGTCAGTTCACAACCATTGACAGCATAAGTTGAATTTGCAACTAAAGCTGAAACTACTTCTGCTATCAATGTCGCACGAACATTATGTTTATTAGAGATATTCTTTGTAACAGATATAGTCTTAAAAAACGTGGCAACGTGTAACCAAACCAATACAGTAACACAAACTGTTATATTAGAGCTTAAATCACGACTTTTGGAGATAAATGATTTTAGTCACTTCTAACAGAGATACTCTCAAACGACTTTAGAAATTACTGATGAGTGTAACTGTCGCACCGATAACATGACTGCTAAACACCTGCTTCAAAGATACCCAACATATGAGCAACAGTGAAGCACATGTGGCCATCACCAGGACCATTCCTGGAAAAACTATACGGAGATATCAACAGCCTCAAGCTGACCACTGCTTTCTTTGAAAGTTTAAGTTGACGTCTGAGGGTGAATGAAGAAGAAGAAGAAGAAACGACTTTAGTCACATCTTATTGAGATAATCTGAAATAACTAGTCACTTCTTATAGAGATAATCGTAAATGAATTTAGCCACTCTTGCTAAGACAATATTGAATGATTTTTAGTCGCTTCTTGTGAGGTTAATCGTCAATAATATTAATCAGTTTATTTGCAGATACAATTTGCTGAATTGTATTGCTTCTTATGCAGGCAGTCGTCCAAATTTGTATTGCAGATAACCTATAATGGCTTTGGTAATGTCAGTAGTCTCTAAACGTTAAGAAGCTTCTTCGGCATGTAGCTTTTGGAAACACAGTAATTGCTTGGGGTACTTAAAACAAAACGGAAAGCAAACTAGGGATTAAGAATCCATGTGGCTTTGTCATAATATTCCCATCTTGTTACTCGCCACTGTCATCTTTCTTCTATCAATAATTTGTAACCCGTTGTTCTACCTGGAAGTTGCCATGTTTTACAATGATGAGAATCCTCAACCCAAGTGTACATGCCTTACAGCACTAAATTACATAACGCGTCATCGCATTCCAGCAGTTGTTAACTCCGTCATAGGGAGTCTAGAGTTCAGACGTTAAACTCGCCCATCTCAGTTGGCAAGGAAAGGGTAGCTCGTGTTAGACCAGGTAATACAACAAATCGATCATTGTGACGGCTAACATCATTATTATCGTCATTATTATCAACATCAATATCAATATTTTCCATCTTCATTAGTCTTTGTTTACTCAATGATAGGCTTATTGTGTTTGTTAGCTACCGTGGTGGAAATATCTGATAGACTTTACTTGTCTTGTGAATTCTTAATTGCTCGGATCGTGAACAAAATCTATTTTGCATTGCAGAAACAAAAAAACTAATATTAGCCGTTAGAGATATTCCAGTGGCCTATTTAAAAAATATGTTTTATTTATACAGCTCTTTTTTATCTCTTTACATTTTTAAAAATAAGAAATTTAAGTAACTGGAGCTCTTTAGTTTGAATCATCATCCATCGTCATCACTATCATACTCAGACCAGACCAGATCAGTTACCATTTCCGCATCGAATAGAGAATTTCTGAAGAATTCTATCTCTTGATGGTACATTCTGATAATCGACGACTCTTTCTTGTCAATCTCTTGATGTTATCTTCACATTTATAGCGCCTTGTCCTTTTATCTTCAACTTTTCTTTGTTACGTTTTTTTAACAATGTTTTGTGTCTCGTTATATGTTCAAAATATTTCATTTGCTTATTTTTAAGGACTACTTGATTCCCCCCTTCCCCTTCTTTTTCAATGAGATGCGCCCCATTTTTTTCTGTACATTTATATTTCGAGTGCCAGAATTCTTTCTTCCAGCCCATGATTGTTCGTCACATAATAATGAAAAGTATATACAACATTTGATAACTCATTTATAATTTGATATTTATTTGGATGTGATACAGCGTATCTATATCGGACTATTGAATGTAACCTCTTCTCTTCTCGACTTCTTGTTCATATCTGCCATCCTCTTTTTTTTAATGCTTCCAATATACTTGAAATGTTTCGTGTGTTCCCGGGATATTTCCGCTGATTATTACTATTAATGTTGGTTTCTCGTTTGTTTTGCTAATTATCATAGTTTTTTTTTTCTTTTCTGAGTGTTAATGCCGTATTCAAATTCACGGCTTTTCTTGTTGGCTTGCTCCACTAATTTACGGTGACCATCTGTCCTCTTTTCTCCGGATTCATTTTCAAATTAAGATTGAACGTCCAGGGGGATTTTTTCAAAAGTTGATTTTGTCCGGCTTTTCCCTCGCAGATTGAAAATGACTTAGATTAGGCCTATACTATAAAAGTAAATTTTTGTATGCATTTACAATTGTAACAAATGCCCAATCGTTCTAAACTGTGTTAAATCTGTGAGAGACATCCTTCAGCAGTGCTTCTATCAGAGTCTTTGCCCTTGAAGACTCCAGTTATGTTTGCTGAAAAAAACGAAGAGACAGACCTGGCAGTTTGCGTTACACATTTCATGATGATAACAAATACCTGTACATCAGTTGTTTAGAACACGTATGTCACGGGATTGCCTTCCCTTGCTTTGCAGTAGTAGTCTACTAATGGTCACAACGCAAGCGTAGCTAAAAGTAGGTCGTCCAAGGTATCTATCTTCGCGCAAGATTACTCTTGGCAAAGATGTAGATAGAAGATGAATGGCGCTTCTACCGTAGGGGTGCCTTCACAAGATATTCCCAGAAGTCAAGAACAAACGCTGCATAAGGGCAGAGCAAATTTGTTAACTTATTCTGGTCCGTCGCCTTTTGTGAAGGGGTTATGCAATGATTCTGGCCCGTCAAGCCCCCAGTTGGAGTAATCCAACGAATGCCCTCTTATAATTAATGGATATATATGTATATATATATATATATATATATATATATATATATATATATATATATATATATATATATATATATATATATATATATATATATATATATATATATATATATATATATATAAAGAAAAGACTGGCTCATACCGTTCATTCTGTTACACTCGCCAGTCTTCTGACTTCTTTCTATGAATCTGCTCAGTATTCTACATTGTACGTTCAGACTGTTTATACACCATATAATATAAAGCACTGTATAAATCTTAGGTTAAAAATAACCTATTAGGATTGCATCTCCACATTTATGTTATAATGACCCCGTAAATATTTGGAGATCTAAAGAGATCCAGTCCAACACAAGAATCAGAATCTTCAATTTAAATGTCAAGTCAGTCTTATTGTATGGCTCTGAAACATGGAGGACAAGGAAAAATAACAACCAAAAATATAAAGACTTTCATTAATGGGTGCTTGCACTGAATAGAAGGATTGAAGTGGTCTGACAAGATCACTAATGTGGAACTGTTTCGTTTAGCGCTCCATGTCCATGAACGTATCCTGAGCGGTATTACTGTACTGATTATTTTGGTAATCAACCCTGGCTTATTTTACAATAAACACTGCCTCAAACTGTCTTTTAAACAGCTATCAATTTTAAGAATGGAACCCTTGCATGAAGTGACAGAGGAAGAGTTACCAATTTTATTTGAGTGGATAGGCAAGTACCTGCCACACAGTTACAAGGTTAGTAGATTTCAGGAATGTTCTTCTTCATCATCAATCATCGCCTTCTCCACTTTTTCTTCTGGTCTTCTTGCATAATCGAGAGGCCGCGAGCGCAGTGGTTAGTGCACTGGCTTCTTAGCTCCATGGTTCGATCCCCAGTTGAGGTGGGAATTTTTAGACCGCAAATGGCTCCGAGGTCGACCCAGCCTCATGAATTACGTAAATACCAGAGCAACCATGGAAAGGTTAAAGGCGGCCTGCGTGATGCTGACCACATCACCAATAGTGTGCCGATGGTCAAGAAAATATGGGCCTAACACCATTTTACAAATATGTCTCAATGAGCATGTAACGGAATCTTTGACCTTTACCTTTCTTGCATAGTTCTTCCGGTCCTCCTGTTCCTGTGTCTTCCTTTTTCCCCCTTTTATTCACGCCTGTAACGTACTAATTTAGTAGGCGTGATTATAGGATTTTGCTGAGAAATAACGAATGTTTGAACAACTGCTGGTAGTACCATGTTTGTGCAAAGAAAACAATTAAACATGATCAAAGAAACAAAGGAAACAATTAAACATGATCAAAGAAACAAAGGAAACAATTAAACATGATCAAAGAAGCAAATGAAACAATTAAACATGATCAAAGAAACAAAGGAAACAATTAAACATGATCAAAGAAACAAAGGAAACAATTAAACATGATCAAAGAAGCAAATGAAACAATTAAACATGATCAAAGAAACAAAGGAAACAATTAAACATGATCAAAGAAGCAAATGAAACAATTAAACATGATCAAAGAAACAAAGGAAACAATTAAACATGATCAAAGAAACAAAGGAAACAATTAAACATGATCAAAGAAACAAAGGAAACAATTAAACATGATCAAAGAAACAAAGGAAACAATTAAACATGATCAAAGAAGCAAATGAAACAATTAAACATGATCAAAGAAACAAAGGAAACAATTAAACATGATCAAAGAAACAAAGGAAACAATTAAACATGATCAAAGAAGCAATGGAAACAATTAAACATGATCAAAGAAACAAAGGAAACAATTAAACATGATCAAAGAAGCAATGGAAACAATTAAACATGATCAAAGAAACAAAGGAAACAATTAAACATGATCAAAGAAGCAAATGAAACAATTAAACATGATCAAAGAAACAAATGAAACAATTAAACATGATCAAAGAAACAAAGGAAACAATTAAACATGATCAAAGAAACAAAGGAAATAATTAAACATGATCAAAGATGCAGACATTGCCCCGTGTAGTTCCATAAGGTCTCTGAAGACACAAATAAAGAATTGGCTTACTGTACTCTCAAGCATGTCGTACAAGGCGATTAATATGAAGTTGTGCATGGCGCTCGTAACCTCATCATGTAAAAAAAAATTGCCAAGAAACCCCCGCTACAGAAGCATGTGCCTTCCTTGTGCAGACTTCCTACAAGGGGACCGACTGAAGTGGTGGTCCCAAGGTCCGTGCGGAGTGCTAAGGAAAATGGTGATAATGACGACGATGATGGTTATTATTATTATTATTCTCTCATCGTGATATTTTACGTTATTACATTATTTAAGACTTGCTGGGCATGTTTGCTTTATTAACAAACAAACAAAATTATCATGTTTAATTTAACGACTTCTGGAAGTGTCAAATCTTTATTACGGGGTTTGTTTTGTAAAGTGAAATTTGTCACTGTTCCTCTCGTAACCGAATTACTTCAGTTAACTTTGACAGGTTTATTTTCTTATCTGTATTCAAGATATATATAGTTTGACCTATTTTTCCTCTAACCAAAGCAAGCATGTTTATCTACATATAGATATACGAAGTTATACGGTCTAAACTCAAGGGAACGTGGCAAGGACAGTCACTAATCACTTTAGGCTGGCCTGATATTCTGGCTGTAGGCGAAGGCCTAGCAAATCCTTCGAAGTGTAAGGTTTGTAGCAGCATAAATAAAAATAAATATCCATCTCTATCTCATTCCATCCTCCTCCACTCTCTCTCTCTCTCTGTATTATCATCTTCTTCATCACTTTCCTTTGCGCTCCCTACAGAGCATTGAGCCACCACTGCAGCTGGTCCCATGGCAGGAAGCCTGCAACAAATATTCACGTGATCCTGTACCGGTATTCGCCCTAGCATCACGTTTCACATGATAAGGTTGCCAGCCCCATACACAACCTCATGTTAGTCGTCTTGTACGACATGCCTGAGGGTGCAGTATTCCTATTCTTTCCTTGTCTGCCTCTGTATGCCTGTATCTACAGCCCATGCATCCATTGGAGCATAGGGGAATGACTACATTTTCTAAGAGACTTGCTATTTTCAACTCTCCATAACTTTACATTTCGTACAACCAACTATCACTGTGTCTGTATTGAGGTCTGCTTTTAGATTGCTTGCCATCTCATATGTTCAAGTAAAACCTAAAGGCGGTCAAAGGGCAGATACTGCCACAGGGTAATGAAGTATGAAGGACATCACATTACCAACTCACGTCTGTTGTTTTTCTGTTGTCTAGTTTTCTACTTCTTTATTTCTTACGAGTGCCTGAAAACATACCTTTAGGTTTGTCTAATATTTATTTACTTTATGAGGTAATGTGACCGGTTCCCATCAAAGGTACTGTTGCCATGCTTTACTCAAGAGCAGATCAGATACCGATTTACTGCTGTGTGAGCTGAAGCATGACGTTACACGGTTTACAACGTGGTAACTTAAACTCGAGCGTCCGACTGACAGAGTGGTAAGTGCGCTGGTACCTCTCGATGCTAGACCTAGTATGGTGAATTTTCTAACATTACACTCCCCTAGCAGTCTAAGCTACTGGACTAACTTTACCTTTTCTTCAACTTAACTTCGAGAAGAATACCCTCTTACCACTGTGCTACTGGACGTTCAAATGTCCAAGTTGCATACAAATAGATTATTCTCATGTGTTCTCATTAATCGTTTATCTCAGGTTTGCTAAACTGCTATAACCGTAGCACGTTTGATTATCAGGTAGTTATTTATGATGGATAAAAGAATTAATTTTAAATAAAACAAAATGAAACACGGTTTGGTATGGAAGACTTTTGGTGTTGTTTGTGCGAATGGCTTGTACATGTATTACAAGGCCTTCTTTAGAAATTTTAACTTCAAAACGAGTCCAGCACGTTGTAAATCCATAACAAACGTTTTCGACGGTTGTAACGACGGAGGTAGTATCCAGTAAGTCGAATTGAGAATCACAGCACAGAAGTGGTGTGTACCATGCCACCAACTTGGCTAGCTACATACATAATACGTACGTACAGACGGACACACGCGCACACATAGGTACATACATACAAATATACATAATTCATACGTAGTTACATACATACATACATACATGCATACATAATACCCATTTACATAGCACATACGTACACACATTCAAACACACACGTATATACATACATATATACACCCATAACCCATACATACATACATACATACATACATACATACATACATACATACATACATACATACATACATACATACATACATACATACATACATACATACATACATACATACATACATACATACATACATACATACATACATACATACATTTACATACATACATACATACATACATACATACATACATACATACATACATACATACATACATACATACATACATACATACATACATACATACATACATACATACATACATACATACATACATACATACATACATACATACATACATACATACATACATACATACATACATACATACATACATACATACATACATACATACATACATACATACATACATACATACATACATTCATAATACATAATTACATACATACATTCATAATACATAATTACATAATCAGAATCTTTATTATGCAAAAAAATACATTAACATGTACTTGATATAGTATAAAAACAACATATCATATCGGATAATCATTTAGAGTCCGTAAGTGTGCTAAACTCCGCCCAGGATACAATCGGCAAGAGGGGTGACAGTATCCAGTTAGCCATTGCTAACGAAAACATTGTTTCTTTCCAGTGGCTTCACAAATGAATATATATTTTTTGTTAATGAAAAGTTCAGTTTCAAAGACCTTTTTGTCCCTATCTATCACAAATATCCCTAGTCCATGTAACAATCTCTTCGGGTGTTGCTAGAATAGGTGTCAAGAATATCCATTTACTACCGTGGGGAGCCTCAACGCTAACCGTCAGGTCGAGCTGGCTTGACATGTTTCTTTTGTCATAGATCGAATAACTTGAAGTTGAACCAATACATGGCTACCTCACTGGGCATGTATGATTATAATAAGGCATTGCTTCAACTTGCGATATTAATATGGCCTCTCAAAATTTGATAACAGCAGTAACAATAGCCTTCATTAAATTTGTGATGTTTTGAAACGCAGTCCGGTTGACAAATCACAAAACCGCCATCTTGGATACTTGGTTCCAACACAAACAGCGAACTCGCATGACAGGCAAACTTGATGTTTTCACATTTAAAACACTTAGCAACATAATCCAGAACATGAGCCAAACACACCACAAACTCATACAGCGTTAATGAGGGCTGTTACCACAGATGCAGACTCCAAAACGACGACATGAAATGCACAACACAAAAGTGCGGCCTACCACGCCGCCATCTTGGAAACATACATACATACATACACATAAGAATCATTATTCTCCATAAAACACACTGAGATGTACTGATATGATCAAACGAAATACAACATACCATATAGGAAAATCATTCGCATTTAACGGCAGTGCGGACGACGCATCATGTAGTTCAATATGGAGCTTCAGTATCCTGTATCATCATATAATTACACTGATGCTGACATATTTACACACAACGCTGGCATTTAATTTCCTCAGCCCCCCAAAGACATCAATCCACTCACTCACTGTGCATGTACATGTCCAAGACTGTGAAAGACCAGTACGACAACATATGTACTGTAGGCTAATTTGTTAATTCGTTAATACCTATTATGTTTTCTTTCCGTCAAACATTTAGTGTGCTGACTTCTTCAATAAACTCCGCCATACTTGTGTGTTCTCACCAAACAAAGAACACGTGAGGGAGTTGCTAACAAGACCTGAATTTCTAGACTGGACAAAACCCATAATGTTCCAGGGTAACTACTTCAAGCTTGTAGCAATATACTTATGACGCTTCATCAATGTGTAGATTCCCTGGGTTTCTGATGAGACAATGAAATAATGGGACTACTGCTATCTCAAGCATGTCGTACAAGGCGACTAATATGAGGTTGGGCATGAGGCTAGCAACCTTTTCACATAGAATATATTGTTACATAAACCACTGCTGAAATAGCATGAGAATGTTTGACGTCTGCTTCTTTCAAGGTAGACCAACCGGAGTGGTCCCTCCATGCCCCATAATGGGAGAGAAAATGATGATGATTATGATGATGATTATGGTGATGATTATGGTGATGGTGATGAAGATGATGGTATTGGTAAAAATGATGATGAAGATGATGATGATGATCATGGTGATGGTGATGAAGATGATGGTATTGGTGATAGTGATGATGAAGATGATGATGATGGTCATGGTGATGAAGATGATGATATTGGTGATAATGATGATGAAGATGATGATCATGATCATGGTGATGGTGATGAAGATGATGGTATTGGTGATAGTGATGATGAAGATGATGATGATGGTGATGAAGATGATGGTATTGGTGATAGTGATGATGAAGATGATGATGATGGTGATGGTGATGAAGATGATGGTATTGGTGATAATGATGATGAAGATGATGATGATGATCGACATTTCTATAGACAATATATATATATAATTTAAGCACAGATGGCAAGAATCTGATAATTATAAAGAACATTTGTTAGCATAAAACAGCAACAAGTAAGTAATTACAAAAAAACTGGCAAGAAAAAAGGAAATTTCCCGCACATAAAACAAAATGGTAGGCGGCAAGCAATGTACTGTCATTTGATCTGTTTTTCTTTGTACAATGAAAACTTTAGATCCATTGAGAATATGCCAGGATATCAGTTGGTGGACATGATATATACAACTTGCAATAGGTTGATCATACATGATACAAACTCCCATTCACTGCGTTACAACATGGGGCACTCTGATCATCAGAAATGGTTCCCCCCGTCGGACAAGGGTTTCGGCACTTTTACCTCCTTTACACTCTAATGGATGCAATGGCTTCCTAGCTCGGTGGTCCATGGTTTGATCCCCTGATGAGGTGGAAATTTTTAGACCGCAAACGGCTCCGGGGTCGACCCAGCCTCATGAATTGGGTACCAGAGCAACTCTAGGAAGATTAAGGCGGCCGGCATGATGCTGACCACATCACCCCTAGTGTGCCGATGATCAAGAAAATATGTGCCTAACACCATATTCCCAATATGCCTCAATGGGCGTGTAATGGGATTCTTACCCCCTTGCATTCTAAGGGAGACGGGCCCACTTGGGTCTTGATTCCCAAGGTTAGCTTCTTGCATTTTCCAGCCTACGCTGAAAATTGAACCCACTCCACCCTGGTAGCGACTTTCAGCTTCATTCCTGGCTTTATTCATGCTGCCAGCTTTGGGTAATTGAATGCAAATATACAGTTATAACAGCGAAAATAAATAAAAAATAAAAAAATAAAAAGTTGCAGGAAATAACTTATAAGAATATCGCGAAAGAATGTATAAAAAAAAAAAAAAAAAAAAAAAAAAAAAGGCCTCCCTGTAACTAGCACAGTGACACAAATAAAGATTACCTCGAAAAAGAAAAAAAAATGATATCCCCAAAAAAAACATTTTTCTAGGATAAACCGTCAAAGTAAACGGGCCAGTTCTGAAACATTTTAAAGCAAATCTAAACTTCACAATTATCTCTCTCTGTCTTCCTTTTTTTTTATTAATAACTTTTTTGTCTTCTTACTCTTGTGTAGGTGTTTGTCACGAGAATGCAGATGTTGTCGTAGAAGTCAGCAACGCTACTGGAACTAAGTACAACAAGCGTTATGTCAATAACTTTATGGCCGCATTCCCTGGAGATATTCCCTTAAGGTAGAAAGTAAATGGATATATGAAAACATGCATGTCTAGACAAATACGTACTTACGTGCATACATAGTACATATGTGCATAATTAAATATATGCATAATTACATATGTGCATAATTACATATGTGCATAATTACATATGTGCATAATTACATATGTGCATAATTACATATGTGCATAGTTATACATGTGCATAATTACATATGTATGTAAGTTGGTGCCATGTGTAATTCTCAGAGGTCTGTGAGGAGACACAGAAGAGAACTGCTACCTCAGTATACAGACATCATCATCATCATGTTCCTGTTCATTCCTTGTGCAGCATGGAGCACCACTGTAGCTGGCCTCCTTAATGGAAGCCTGCGTAAAGCTTTCAGATGCTCTTTCTGTGGTGGTTTCTGGAGCATCTTTTTGTACATGATGAGATTGCCAGCCCCATGCACGACTCCATATTAGTCGCCTTGTACGACATGCGCCAGGGAGCAATAATCATATTCTTTCCTTGATTCACGGGAGTTGCCCGGGAACTATACGGGACATATGACACGATACTAAATGTTGGCGTATACTTTGTTGTTGTTTTGTTTTGTTTTTGTGTGCATTGAAAGTGTCATTATAACGTTTTCCCCGTTTCTCTCATGGCCGTTGGCTAAGTGTGGGATTCCCATGACCCACTGTGAAGGATAGTGACTGATGTCACGCAAGGCTACATAATTTGTATGTCAATGACTAATATTTCTCGATAACTAGCACATACAACTATAACCATGGCTATAGTTAGTGTAAATATACATACATGCATAGGATTAAAATACATAGAGATGCAACCCACCAGTTCCATATGAAATAGCTGATCACTCTTTTCCGTCTGAGAACTGACAACTGCAGATTACTAGGTCACCTCTGTCCCCTTAGGATATATCAAGTTAATGAATGTCTATGCGGAACTGGAATCCAGACTCCTGAACACATTCTCCACAAATGCCCAGCACAGTGACCTACGTCGTTACGCCTGGCCTGGGGGTGCACAGTTGAGGCAGAAACTATGGAGCTGCCACATGGATTGGACATCGTCCTCGCTTACAGGCCTGAACATTTTTCATGACTAACAACTGAACTCGGAAGATGAACACAGAAATGTGCTCATTCATGTGTTGCTGTCGTTGATGCGAAGATTTTATGTGACTCTACTGGCCACTACCACGATCTGGTTATTTCTACCACTTTAGTCTCACCACGTCATTCTTTTCCTGCGTTCTGACGTTCTGCTATAAAGGCTCGTGGTTCTACCTGCATTACAGCATGATAACCACATTATTTTTTTCTCTCCCGTCCCCTCTCTCCCCATTATATTGTGCTTGAGATAATGCTCCTTATGTAAATACGCAGTTGCCAGATTTTGAGATATTCAAACTGTGGAATCAAATTTACTTACACATATCCCAGTCATCAATCTCTTCATCTTTTGAATCTTCCTCCTTTATATCTTCTTGTGTTGTTTTCTTGAAGGGCCGTGGTGGTTCTCAATTTTCCTAAACAGTTCTATTGCACATCAATTTGGGTCGTCTTTAGCCGCAACCTTCCCGCCTTTTCATAAATTCTTCTTTTGCGCATCTTCATGAATCACTCTTCTCCATTGCATCTTGTCTTCCTTGGTTGTATTCCCAACATCTTCTTGGGTCTTACTTGTTAACATCTTCCTCTGTTGGTCTTCCTCACATTTATCCGGGCTTTCGTTCCTGAAGTTCTGCTTCACCATAATTCTGTATCGGGGATAGCCAAGGCAACGTAATATATTCCAAAGGCATCTATTAATGAAGGTTTAAATATATTATATAGTATGCGTCATAAATTTTTCTTCTGATGTTTATTTCATAAAATAGTTATGTATATCAAAGGTTCTCAAGCTGTTTTTCCTCATGGCCCCCTTCTGAGCCTCCTTTACCGCTGTGGGCCTCTTCATAGTCGCTGTTAGCTGAAAAAAAGGTACTTTACCATCTTACTGTGGCCCCCTGGGGATATGACATAGCCCACGTTGAGAAGCGCTGATGGAGATCTTTTAAATCCAAATACAATCATTACCGTTCTATGAGACTACCAAGAGTTCATACAGACTTAAGATACTATGAAAGTTTGAAATGATTATGTTTATATCCTTCCTGGCAGACCAGTTCCTGATGGGTTTGAGATTCGACCTCTGGACCCAGATCTACATTCAGAGTATGTCGCGTCTACTTGGCCTCATCGTAGACCGAACACAAAGCAGTACGTAGCTGAGATCATAAGAACATTTCCTTCTGTTGGAGTTTTCGACAGGTTGGTCTATGGAGTCTCAACACTGAATAAATATAATTTATATCATCAGAAGTTACATGCATGGAGGCATATCTGGAGTCATCCTTACATGACCACCAGCTATGCACAATGTAACAATATACGTAAGTGGAAGTGAACCTTTGTCTGTGAGGCTAATTGCATCGTCATTGACTCTTTAAATCACCCACATACTTCCATGGATTCCCCCTGTGGTGAAACTTGTTGAGAACCCAGGATTTCATACTAAGCTTGGAGAAGTCCACTTAAGCCCCAGACGTAATTCTTTGCCTTTGACCTGATTGACTGCATGCAGGAGGATCTCACTGTGGACCCAGTGATAGGCGGGGGAAGCTGAGAAGTGGCTCTGTGAAGGACGTGACAATTCCTTGGGAGAGCCCAGAGCCAGAGTACAGTATTTTAGCTCTGCATAGTTGGAGAGCCCCCTTGGACGGAGGGTAATGTAAAGTATGCCCTGCAGTTTGTACTCCTAGCTTGGGACTAGATGTGACGATCCTTTAAATGCATGCCAAGCTGGAGAAACTGGAGCTCATGACTTCAACTCAACACGTTTCGAAATGGCAGAAGAGCCACAGGAAAAGCCTAGATTCACAGTGTAGATAATACCAGGGAGTCTTCAACTTGGTATTGGTTGCTAAAGAGCGAGAAGCTCAGCAGCCCTAGTTAAACAACAACAACAACAACATCAGATGTAACAATTCAAAAATGTCGAAGTAAAAACAAATTTACATGTCGTGCGCGCGACACATAAACACACGTAGACAATATTTCTATTTTTAAACATTATTTACTATTTAAAAGCAATACAACACGCGTGACTAATAAGAGATTAAACATAAACACAATCAGGATTTGTAACAAATTGGCAAACAGTACGGAAGACGCAAAGGAAGCATATTCCTCAGGTTAGAAGGAACCAATCCACGTTCTTTAGGCATGTTATCAGAAGAAGGAAGCTGGGATACATCATGAAAACAGGAAAGATAGAAGGAAAAAGAGAGAGTGGACGACAAATAGAGACGATACTGGATAGTCTGACATCCTGGCATGGAAAGAAGTCAACAGCAGAATTGATCAATAGTACTGTAGACAAACAGTTGTGGAGAGTCATGATCACCTACACCACCAGGTATGGTAGCCTACTTGAAGAAGAAGATACAGTACAGAATAATTAATTATGAAGTATGTTGGCAGGAAGCAAATAGCAGAATTTGAATATACTTTCTACAGTTATCGACGTTATATATTAGCGTTGTCCCGTGTTGTTCTACAGAGTCTCTGTAGAGACAGAAATAATAGGACTACTGGTCCCTCTTACGGCATGCCTCGGGAGCAGTATGTCTATTCTTTATCTCTCTACGGAGATATACCGGAGATACACGGGACAACCGGCCAATGAAAAATCAACTATGGACCTCGGCAGGACCTCATTGATTTTTCATTGGCCAATGTAGTTCCGGTGAGTCTATGTGGCCGCCGTGCGAGAGCACGGGCGATTTTATTAAGAAAAAAATAATAGGATAAATAAGAAAATCAATGACAAGAGACTGACAGTTATTTATATTAGTTAATGGTTATGTTAAATAAAAGCGTAAGAGACGTGACTGTACAATGTGCAGACTTTTAGAATTCAATGTATGACAATGACGAATGAACAGTCTGTACGTAGTGACTGACAATAGTTCACGTTAGCAGTGATTCTCAAAATATAGTAATGGTAATAGAGAAACCCCTTCAATAAGCTAGTGATCAATAACTAAAATAGACTGAGAACCTTTCCAATGAACTTAAATCATAAACTAGTATATTCAGCAGAATTTAATAAAATAATAAATCTTTCAACACGAAAAGAATGGCGTGACAATTGGTCAGACAAAATGTAAAACAAAAGCAGTAAGCTAATTGTATAGCAACAGACGGAAAGCAACTACAGCAGGGAGCAGACGGAGGGTCTGGTAGAAGATAGAACAGCCTTTTAGACCACAAGAACTGCCAAATTTGTTAGACTTTGGAACATAAGAAGACACCGATCTCTCCCACGATTACAACTCTTTAAACATCCAGCTTCTTGTTAACGACGCCCGTGATTTCATTTTAAAGGAGAGGTAAATCGTGTCTATACGTTATTCGTGGTAACTACTCAACTAGAGAGTTGTACAAGACATTTATCACAAGTAAAACGTTTTTCTTTATATGACTGAAAATCTCGCCGACACCAGAGCCAGTAGTACCCCTGCAGTTGAAGCTTCAAAACTGAACATTGTCGGCTTAACAGTAACGATGCAAATAGTCCAAAATATATTGATGTAACCTTCGATTAGAAAAGAAGACAGGACAGATTATTCGCCTTGACCAAGCTACTGAAATATTGCCACTTTGATGTATTGCAACATGTTTGTAACAAAAAGAAGAGAATGCAAACTGGCAGAAAAGAGTTAAACGGATGGCCAGTTAATAAACATACTAATCTTTACTGGAGTTTTGTGAAGTAACATTCCTGTATCTTGTCGTGGAGTCCAGCAACGCCAGTCGTCCAAGTTCTATTTGTGGTTGACAGTTTCAGTAGATGTTCATACGGCTGTCAAGATTTATTTTGATGTAAATTGTCTTGGTCAATCGTCATTTTAAGTAGATGTTCCTGTTCTTTTACAAGATCACCAAACCAAAACCTAAACTCGAAATAACTGGAGAAATATAGACAAGATAAAGTTATATAAAACATAAAAACTTTCAAAATAACACTTTAAATCGAAGAGCTAATTTTTCTCCAACAACGAGACAAGAAATACCAACACGTACCGGTACCAGCATTCTCATCCGGAAAAACGAACCTGCTGGGTTGTCGCATAACACACAACGCTAGAGATTTCCACTATACGATCAGAACACGTGCCTCACCATTAAATGACAATTCAATACACAACGCACGAAACAAACATTACAAATAGTTTGAACAAATTGAAAATATAAAGTCATCTACAACCAAATAACCAGTGGCGCGGCTACATATGTGGAGACAGAGGGACTTAAGACTACTGCTACTGAGGCATGTCGTAAGCGGCAAGTAATATAAGGTCGTACATAGAGATGACAACATCGTCATGTACGAGTAAAATAATTGTTACAGAAACCAACGTCCCAAGAGTACATGCATGATTTGGTGCCGGCTTCCAGTAAGACGGACCAGCTACAGTGGTTTTTTTTTTTTTTTTGGGGGGGGGGGGGGGGGAGAAAATTTTGCCTCGTTATGGCGCCCCTTCAACCTAGACACAGAGACCGCCCGTTATAATAGGGCGCATGTCCAAATAAAAAAAGACCTTTTGATCTGGTTTTAACTGAGTTACAGCCGTAGTTCCATGCTCCACAAGGAATGAAAATGGCTGATGGCTGAAGTGCCAGCCATTTTGTTTGTCTCTGTTAATAAAACATTCGCATCGATCTTTTGTAATATTTTTGTTGCTAGCATAAATGAGACTTGTATTTATAATTGTTTTTCTCTCTTTCTAATGAACTCACAGGGACGGAAATTGTGTGGGTGTCGAATTGATTGTAGAATTTGGATTCGCTGGTTTTCTATACGTGAATGAAGAAGTCAGAAGTCGTGGAATTGCAACTTGTATAGTCAGCCAACTTGCAGAGAAACGATTCCAGGAGAACAGCCCTATCCTAGCTGCCATCTTGGAGTACAACAAGGAGTCATTAGCTATGCATGAAAGATTAGGATTTAAAACATTATGTAAACTGGACTGGTTTGTTCATTCGATGACGTCTGAAAAGGTTATTCAATCCCAGTAACAATGAAGTCATAATTAGAGATAAGGATGACAGCGGAGGGGATATTATCTTGGCTCCTTTAAAATAAACTTATAAGTGTGTTGTTAACTTATTAATACTTAAGATTTATTTATTTCTTTTATAAAATGCATTGTTCATCTTCAACCAAATTAATCGACTACGTCTATGAATCTGCGTATTCATACAAGCAGTTTCATAGCAGCCTACTTAGATAGTCTCATAACATCTGCTGTCGTAGAGAGTGAACTGTTAGCCTCATAACATCTGTTGTCGTAGAGAGTGAACTGTTAGTCTCATAACATCTGTTGTTGTGGTGGGTTTGATGTAAATACAGTTTGTTGTTAAGAAATCTTAGTGTACTGAATGAGGTCAGCTGTGAAGGTCCCTGAATATAATAAATATTAGAGTAAATGTCCAGGGCCCCTTTCTACTACCACCACTATGATCTCATTCAGACTTATTCTAGATAGAATGTAAGATGACTACGTTTGGTGTCTGGGGTTATGAAATGTTAGTGTAAGGTTGCATTAACCAACTAAACATATAAACAATTACACAAATTATTTTATTATCTACTACAACACAACAGTACCACGACAATCACATACAAACTACACTTTAAAAGACTATCTTTAGTAAGTCTGTGGTTGAAAGTTAAGGTTTTTCAATTTATTGTCCTGAATCTGATTTATTTGGAATCAGGACTGACAATCAAAGTGAAATCATAGAAATTAATTACATCAATCAATTTATACAATGGATCTTCTGTCCATAATACATATATTATTATATAAGGGTGTAGTTGTATTGTCTAACTGAGGTGACTTCTAGTATACACTGGTTGATTGTTTACTATCATCATCTCGGCATGTTGTTTGTAAGTTTTTATGGACACTGATGGAATGTTTATGTCACTATTCCCAGTCTCTTTTCTAATATAATGTTAGTTGAGCGACCAGGTGCCGAAACATGCACCTAACTTGGTAATATGCTGTAGGAATCTTCCTGCACTTCGCTGAACGACAACCTTCAGCTCCCACTTCTTCAAGAATGATGGTGGTTTACAGTTGTCTCCGAAAAAAGCAAGACTGTGGCATGAATATATCGGCCCACTGTAGTCTGGCACCAGTTATTGACAGCAACCAAATACCTCTGAAATCAGAAGGATATGCCTCCTTCGTAATCATCAGCCTACACTAATACTCAACAACCAGGACAGGCACATTACAAACAAACATGCAAGATCAGCTCTTTACGACAATCCCTTTCACCGGTTTCTTTTGATGTGACCAGGTATACCAGTACTCCTCTCCCCTAATAGTTACAACGCCTCTGCAATTCCAGCAATAATCTGTTGTCCATACCATAGGATAGGTATTATGCTCCTGATGATAATCCTATATAATTTAGTTGGTCTACACCTCTCTGATAGTCTTTCATATGCTGGATTTATCTCTAGACTCTGTTTTGAGTCTGCCATAAAGTCACTTACTTATAATCGTATGTTAGTATCTCACATTCAAATTTCATTTTAAATAAAATATTAAGAAAATCAATCTTACCACAGATGTAAGGAAATAACACAAGTAAAACGATGAATAGGCAATAGAATCTGGAACATTTTCGATCTGCCTTTGTCCAGGCTTTTCCTTTATTAGAAAATTCTTAGCCTGTTCTCAACGTACTTGATTTTCACAGAATTTATTTTCAAAAATGGCAGTGAACCGACGCTTCTACTTGACCATATCTAACGTTCTAACCAATCAGGCCATGTTTACATGAGCCTTTGAAAAAAACTATCCATCCTATACGTTTCCATTAACAACAATATTTGTATTTCCAGGTCACCCAATAATGTTTCGCCTTACATTTTACTACAGCCAATCAAATCGTATCTAACTTGTTGGCCTCATTTCCCCCAAAGCAGTGTTTTCCAAACATGCCATAAAAAATTAAGCAGATATGATCTTGTGCTGTCAGTCAACTCCACTATAGTATTTTGGCTATAATTTGTTAATGAATGGACTATTTGCGAAACACATAACATATTCGTTGTCAGCAAGTCCTAAGGTACCCGAATATATAAGTTTAATGGGGCTAAGTGGCTTCGTTCAAAATATGTATTTTTCTATGATAGTCGTGTATTTGCTGTTATCACCGTTCACTTCCATACTAGGGGATGTCTTCTGTACTTACGATAGAATTTCGTCATTCCTAATAAGAGCTAAAGTCGTTTTAGTGACACGTGTCGTCTACATGTTCTAACTTTTTCATCGTATTTCGGGGAAACCCCCTATGGCAAGGCTTGCCACTTGCTAGTATTGGCTTTTATTTTAAAATCAATGCGAAACGTATTAGCCTTTTATCTTTCCTTGCCCTTCCTCGTTCTACAATGCATTTGTAAGCAGATGTTTTCTTAGAACTAGGAAAAGTGGTGTCAAAGACGAATTTGAAAATTTGAGTACCGTTTTGTTCGTCTTATGCGTTAGCAATTAATAATCTGAAGGCATAGGCGATAACCACGCGTTCTAGCCGAAATTTCTTTTATACTTTCTTATTTTACCTTTATGCCCTATATTGTTATATATTAATTTAGCTATTGTATTAGAAATTCACTACAGTTGTCGTAGAGAGTGAACTGTTAGTCTCATAACATCTGTTGTCGTAGAGAGTGAACTGTTAGTCTCTTAACATCTGTTGTCTTAGAGAGTGAACTGTTAGTCACATAACATCTGTTGTCGTAGAGAGTGAACAGTTAGTCTCATAACATATGTTGTCGTAGAGAGTGAACTGTTAGTCTCATAACATCTATTGTCGTAGAGAGTGAACAGTTAGTCTCATAACATCTGGTGTCGTAGAGAATGAACAGTTAGTCTCATAACATCTGGTGTTATAGAGAGTGAACTGTTAGTCTCATAACATCTGGTGTCGTAGAGAGTGAACAGTTAGTTCCATAACATCTGTTGTCGTAGAGAGTGAACAGTTAGTCTCATAACATATGTTGTCGTAGAGAGTGAACTGTTAGTCTCATAACATCTATTGTCGTAGAGAGTGAACAGATAGTATCATAACATCTGGTGTCGTAGAGAGTGAACAGTTAGTCTCATAACATCTGGTGTTGTAGAGAGTGAACTGTTAGTCTCATAACATCTGGTGTCGTAGAGAGTGAACAGTTAGTCTCATATCATCTGGTGTCGTAGAGAGTGAACAGTTAGTCTCATAACATCTGGTGTCGTAGAGAGTGAACAGTTAGTCTCATAACATCTGGTGTCGTAGAGAGTGAACTGTTAGTCTCATAACATCTGTTGTCGTAGAGAGTGAACAGTTAGTCTCATAACATCTGGTGTCGAGAGTGAACAGTTAGTCTCATAACATCTGGCGTCGTAGAGAGTGAACTGTTAGTCTCATAACATCTGTTGTCGTAGAGAGTGAACTGTTAGTCTCATAACATCTGTTGTCGTAGAGAATGAACAGTTAGTCTCATAACATCTGTTGTCGTAGAGAGTGAACTGTTAGTCTCATAACATCTGTTGTCGTAGAGAAAATCGGAGCACAGATGGAGTTGTCCGTGTGCAATGAAGATTGTCCTTTAAAAAGCCAAAGCAAAACCCTACCCAAAAAAAAAAAACAAAAAAAAAAAAAATCGCGAAAATTTGTTTATCTCAACCGAAAATGTGTCTCACAGCTTTGACCGTTATGAAAGACCACTGAAATTTTCGTTAACGTTGAATCTTATAATTTCTCACGACGTGACACTTCTCACACAGTTTTAACGTTTCAATAAATTACGTCTTGTTCTTCAAGTACTATATCACCATATGTGATCATGTCTCTTCACAACCTCCTATACCCAGTGCTGTCTATGTGTGCCTTCAGTAGCTTGATGACGGTCTAGTATCACATGCAGCTTATGATGCTCCCTACCTGTTGAAGTGGTTCCTCTAGACCCACCACTAACTTCATTCTCTTTTTTTTTTTTTTTTTTTTTTGGAAGTTGCTTCGATTCATGGCTACAAGGAACAATACGATTGTGGTTTCCTTCAAGAACATATCATATTTTAATAAATCTTTAGCCAATCGTGAGTCTTTAGAAATATGGCTTTTTATTACGTCATTATATCTTTACTGTTTCTCTTAACGCAGACAGAAGCCCGGCTTTGTAATGAAAGATGTGTATCTTAAAATAACTTTGTCCTTTGTTTAAATCTGTTAGCGAATTTATTTATGCTGTTTATTAAATTATGTCAAAGTCGTTTCTCAAAAGAAAACTAAAATATCATTAAATTATTTTTGTTAGTCAGTGTTTTTGTCAATGTTTTTACTATCTGTCTGCCTATCTGTCTGTCTGTTTATCTATCTAAAAAAAATTACTTTTGAACTTCTCCTTCACCGGCAAGTCATCAAACATATCCTTCGTATCAGGTGACCAGATCTGTTAAACAAATTGAAAGTCGGACTGACAGATATGTGCCTATGTGGAAATGACAAACAAACAGTTGAACATGTCCGCCAAAACTATTGGCTCTATGAGAGGAGCAGAGTATCCGTATGACCTTCTCAACCCAGTAGAGGAACTACCAACTTTATGAGAGAGATAGATGTGGTTATTTGAGAGCAAACGAAGAAGAAGAAGAAGAAGAAGAAGAAGAAGAAGAAGAAGAAGAAGAAGAAGAAGAAGAAGAAGAAGAAGAAGAAAAAGAAGAAGAAGAAGAAAAAGAAGAAGAATCAGGGGGAGGAGGAAGGGGTTCATGAATGGATTCTAGGGGTTCCGTGTACATAACCCACGTTTTGTAAGGCAACATTTTTTATTATGCTTTTATGTATATTTTTTCCCCAAAAGGAGTTCATAGCCTTCATCGGACAATAAAAGGGTTCAAACTCCTCTTCAGGCAATCAAAGTGGTTCATAGCTGTAAAGATCTGAAGTTGATTCTTTATCATTATAATATTAGCACTGACTGTTCTTGGAGATTGAATAAATGGTGATGGGTGTTACCTTAATGGTTATATAGTTCATACGCCCACACAGAGCAGAACAGTTTCTTATATCACGCGAATGTCAAAATATCAAATTCTGAAAGACTAAACATACCACTGCTTCACACGAGATCCTGCTATTAAATTCATTCTGTTTGTTGACCTAGATTTCCGCCACCCAGGCTATTTACGCGAATACGTAGGTGTAAGCTCCTTCTAAACTGAAAACCACCACTGTTACTATGATGGTGTGTGTGTGTGTGGGTGGCGTACCGTGTTAGGAAAGGTTGATTGAGTGCGTGCGTGCTGGAACAATCACTCACAACACAGGTACGCACGTAGAAGTCATAGATGGTTATAAACGGCTGGTGTAAGTTAATGATGTTTATTTACACCACAACACGTTCATGAAATACACAGAATACACAGTCACAATTAAGTACAAGTCATAGCAATACAATAATACAGTACTCCAGTCACATCTCCACTTCTCATAATCATTAGCGCCATATAATCTTACTACTGGATCCTCTCAGCAACGGTCGGCATCCCCGTGCTAATGTAATAAATAATTTCCTCCTCAAATATGCTTCATCAAAGACGCTCTCAACCTTGGCGCTTTAATTTAAATAATAAATGGCCTCTCCAACGATGCTTCCAACATCAGCATCACAATAAACGGACAATGGATCCCTTTTCCCAGCAACGGTTTATCCTCGCCGTGCTGACAATAATAAATTCCTCAAATATGCCTCATCAAAGACGCTCTCAACCTTGGCGCTTTAATGTATGTGTGGATCCTCTCAATGATAACGATGGCCTCTCAAATATGCTTCATCAAAGACGCTCTCAACCTTGGCGCTTTAATATAACTGTGGATCCTTTCAATAATAACAATTGCCTCCTCAAATATCATATAGATCCGGTTAGCCAACGGACATCATCCTCGCCGTGCTAACTACATCAATGGTGAATACTTTCGGCAATTTCTCGCAAGACTGCACTCCCTGGCAATCTGCAGTAATCTCGCCTTCACTCATCTTGACATTTATATATTCAAACAAATGTCCTGGATCCTTACCTCATCAAAAATACTCACAAACACAATTCTCCAATAAATTCAGAAATTATAGGCCTACACAAATAATATGGCCTTTATAACTTTTGCACTGCGCAGGCATACTCGAAACACACACTGTAGGACCGACCTCTCCCGTCGGTACCCAAAACAGAATGCAATTAGTTCACACACTAGACCCGCCAAAAAAAGACACGAGACTCGGTTGTTTAAAAAACACAACTCAGTCTCGATAATTGCATGGGCTAGTCACACGAGCTTACTCACAGCTCAAGACAGTTCACAGAAAAAAACATCTCCGCGATTTGAACTGACCAGTGTTCGCCACTTGGAAACTTCTCGATCACACGAGGGAATTCCCCTAATACTATTTTAACTTAACATCAGCTTAACCAAGCAACATAACCCGTAATCGAATCTATTTGCTTAACATTTACAAGATCACTTCCCCTTGATAATATTTACTCTGTAACAGTTGCCACACCGCCCGGGAAAAAAATGATTTATCATTTTTTTATTGAAAATATAAGTCCCAAAAATTTAGAGATAAATGAAATTATATTATATGGCTACCAAAAAATATGTATCTATCCAAAAAATGTACCTATTACAATAGTACATCTATACACAACTTCAGCAATAAATGTAATATTACAACTAAAACATCAAACATAATCAATCAAATATCCCAATGAATGTTACCGATATAAATTACAACAAAAGCATCAATCATAATACAAGCATACCAAAATTAATCTTAATAGAACACTAAGCTAAGTACATTTAGTACAAGCAACAACCAATAGAAAGTGAAAGAACAAGATCAAACAACAGAAGAATGATCTGTAGTAAAGGAAAGTAAGAAATCAGAAAATGAGAAACAATTAACAATAGCACAAGATAACCAATAAGAACAACAATTTCATGTACAATAAATACAAATTTACCAAAATACTAGTTACATTATATTAAGTTATATAATTAATTCAAGAATACAATAAATGAAAGTATAAGTATAGAAAGAAGATGAAGTATACAAATACAACGAAGAGAAACGAAGATGTGATACAGAAATATAAACAAGATATGAACACATATCGGAAAGACAACAAAAAGATAGAATGAAATGAAGGATAGTCAACAAAGACGAATGGAAAGCAAAGGTATGAACGCATAGAAAGTCAATGACAATACATACTAATAAATGTTTAGATCAGACAATATCTTTCACAAATTAAATACAAACATAATTACAAGGCACAAAACAAAATGTCAAAGTATATCCATACTAACATCACAAAACGAATAATTCATAACTAACCAAAGTCTAATAAGTAATTTAACTAAGTTACAAAAGTTATACTTAACTGAAAATAAATTATAAACTTTACACAAACAAATAATAGCATTTGCGATAACTAAGATTTGACCTAACGCAAAATCAACCGCTAAATAATAAAAATACATCATAATATCAAATAAGACAAACTTCCAAAGAAGTAATATCCCTTTCAATCATAGGGCACACAAAAATAATTTACAATGCCAAAAAACAACAATTTTTTTTTTTTAAATTACCATACAAAGTATTTTAGAACGATAAGTTATCAAAAAATAAAATTATTATTTAAGTAATTCTAAGTCATAATTAATAAACTAACAATGAAATTAACTTCTAACAAAATGAGAGAAGCATAAAGTATCTTATCTCTAGACAAACACTTAAATCAAAACGTGTAAGTTTTTTTTTCAAAAAAAAATACATCACCAAAAAAAACCTAAGAAAATTACAATGTCATGTGTATATCAACTTTCCAACATACAAACATAACATAATGTTACAACAATCTGTCCATCTTTTAACAAACAAAAATATCAGATGTGTCTATCAATTTTACAAAAAAGTTGAATTTAATTTATAAGTTAATTCTGATTAACAATAGCGTTGAGCTTCAGTGTTATTTAACTGTAATTTATATCTTACTCAGCCTATATATATAGTATAAATAAATCCAAAATCCATTGGTACAATAAGATATGAAAAAGATCCTATAAAAATATCTTCAAAGTTTTTATAAAAAATATTTATCAAATTAATTTGTTGCAAAAATGTTGAAAAAATCTTATTATTTAAATTCTAAGTACTATGTTCTGACAAGATCAATGTTTCTAACAATTTAAATACACAATTATTTCTGATACTGCAAGATAATTCTACAAAATCATATTACACAACATAACAATAAATTCACATAATTATCCTAACAATTACAGCTACAATCCGAAAAATATACAGAAAAAATGAGCACAGGTTTGACACCGCTCACTGCATTTATCAAAAATTACACACAAATTATTACCAACACATATGTTACACACAATCAAAACAGAATAGTATACAATTGCATAAAAAATTGGACTGGTACATTCGAAACAGTCATATATGTTCCACAAAAAATATATATTAAGCAATCAAATGATTCATCGAAATAAACATCATAATGTTTCAAAGAAATTACCAATATTTTAATACAACATCATATGATATATTATTCACAGAATACAATAACATGTACTATTCTAAAAAATAAATCAGCTGTAAAAAAAAAATATATCCCGACAATCCGTCATTAATTCTTGATCCTCCAAAAGTGACTCGTCAGATGTATAGCGAGACTCTCATAGGTTCCGCTTGATAAATAATCCACATTCTTCACGAATAATGTCAACAAGTGCGCCAACTCATCACAACGTCGCACGCTACGAGACAATACAAATGAAAATTTCTATTAATCATCTGTTAGATCTAATAAGGAAAAACGGAAAATCAACTTTCACGTTTACCTATTCCTTGAGGTAGGGTAGAGTCTTGGCCCCTTTTCACACACCTCAACAAGTCCTCCTTACCTCACAGAAGGCTTAGCGATCACTTGACCGTAACGAAAGTTCATCCTTGCTATAGGCTGAAAAAAAATTACTACGTTCACAAGAACGAGATGACCTTTCGACACCACTAGTGTGACAATCAATAGTGTTATTACTTTGCTTGTTAACAACCTTGCTCTCATGTGGAGTACAGCTAACCTTGTTACAATTTCTATAATTGCTGTTAAGAACATTGTTATTTGTTCTATTGACACAGTTGTACTGTTTTACATTCCAGTTAGCATAATTACAATTAGCATTTCCTCTTGGATAAACATATCTACCAGATAGAAATGGCTTTTTATCAACAAATTTATTACCAGATTGACAAACCTTCACATAATTATTTCCATTATAATTTCTAATACTCTTAGAATCACGATGTTGTGATCTGTCAAATTGTTTCTTGTTTTTAGGCAAAGAAACATTACTATATGAAGAAATCCCTTGGTACATTTTAACCTCAGGGTTATATCTCCTATCAAAAGTATTTTTTTCCTTGTTTGTGGCAGTGTGTTTAAGAACTGGGTCACACTGACTTGACTGGGTGTGACCGAAAGATTTAACCATATCTTTATTGTTTTTCACCAAGGAGTTCTATCTTTTTTCACTGCTATCAAGCCATCAGGATTCTCACTTAATACCTTGTTTGTTTTTAATAACTTGAATTGAAATTTATTATTGTTTCTTTTGTTATCCACAGGGTTATCTAATACTGTAGATTTTCCTTTGCTAGCTTGCCGCCAGGAACCAATATCGCAAGAATTATCGGCATTGCGTTGAAAGTTATATTTCCCTCGGAAAGATTTCTTTCCATTATTATTGCCTTTAGAGTCCGCTTTATGTCTTTCACTGTCAACACTGAAAGAAGACCACCTTTTTTTCTTGAAGAGAATGTCAAGTAGACCATCCAATCTCACTCTGGCTTCTGAAATTTGAATATCTCTAAGTGAAATATCTGCACTTAATTTCTTGTTTAACCTCTCAACTCTTAAAACCTTGCAGCTTTCCTCTGCTAGCAAATTTTTAATCTCTCTCTCAGCCGCTAACTTTACTAATATCTTTTTCTCGTCCTGTTCTTTATTTTCTCTCAAATGAGTCAACTCTAATTGTAGTGACTCAATCTTAATATCATCACTGCTCTTATTAAGCTCATGAATCTTTTTCTCTTCATGTTCGCCACCGAGATTTGCAATATCATCTAATAAATCAAGGATCGTTTCTGTATACGTCCTATTATGTTCATCAGTCTCAAGTTTCAATTTGTCATATATTTCTCTCCTTTCTTGAAGTTCCTGAGTTAGATTTCTAACTTCACTATCGTTATCTTTAACCTGAGTTTCTAACTCTTTGATCTTACACAATGCTACACTCAATGCTGTTTGAGTACTAGCAAGTTCTGAGTTTGATTTGACTAAATCATCTGTAAGTTTAGAGACTTTTTCATGTAACTCACTTACTTCAGCAGTACATTCTATGACACTTTCCCTTTGCTCTAGGGTACTCTGTTTTATGTCCAGTTGCTTCTGTTCTTCTAGCTTTCTTTTCCGATACCTCTCATTAATTTCATCAATTTCCTTTTCACATTGCAGTCTTATTATTTCAGACTCAGTCAGCTCACGGTCTCCAAATCCTAATAGTTCACGGTATTTTTTTTCGTCAGGATCTATATAATAGTCCATAGTGACTTACTTACTTAGACAACTATATATGTATTAATTAAACTTTCACCTCACCAAGCCAATTATCTTTTTAAGAAATTACAATTATTTCTTACTTACTGTACACCAACTTCTGTTATAGTACCTATATATAACATACATTATCTATGCATCAACATATTCTTCATCAATCGATATAATTATCGAAACACAATGACAATTATCAACAGAATAAGTGATGGATAGTATAGGCAGACTTGCTGAAATGCAGAAAAGTGGCACAATCTACACAGAACAAAATCACTTATCTTAATATTCTTCTGTCCCTTCCGCCGACACACCAGATATCACAAAGTTCTGCAGATAAAACCGTTCAAGCGCAGAAAGGTACACAACTAGATTTTCTTCTCTTAAGGTTCTTGCCAAAGTGTAGAATGCGCTCAACACAGCATCAGCACGTACAGCATACAGGAAACGCAGCACAGCAACCTCTGTAACTGTTGACTTGAAATAATCTGCAAACGACTCCTCAAAAACACTTCACATTTAGTTAAACTTGACTGTCTACTAAAAACTGTCAACTTCCCATTGTTATATTCTACCGTGTTGGACACAGTTAACCAACTAGGTCGAGGACCATGACACAATGTGAGGATACATAAGCCACGCCTACACAAGGCTTTCCTATCACGCGAACTCCGTGGGTTTATTCCGTTAAATAAACTGGCCCACCACTGTAACCGAACTGAAAGTTACCACTGTAAAGAAGAAATTTTGGGCCAGTGCGTGGAGATAGTGGTGAAGATTCCTTTTAAGTTTTTGATGAACTTATTATTACTGATCTGACCGACTTGGAGATTGAATAAATGGTGATGGGTGTTACCTTAATGGTTATATAGTTCATACGCCCACACAGAGCAGAACAGTTTCTTATATCACGCGAATGTCAAAATATCAAATTCTGAAAGACTAAACATACCACTGCTTCACACGAGATCCTGCTATTAAATTCATTCTGTTTGTTGACCTAGATTTCCGCCACCCAGGCTATTTTGCGAATACGTGACTACCTCACTTCTAAACTGAAAACCTACCACTGTTACTATGATGTGTGTGTGTGTGTGTGCGTGGGTACATTTAGGAAACGTGCCTGGAACAATCATCACACACATACGCAGAGGCATAGATGGTTATAAAACGGCAGGTGTACTGTTAATAACGTTTATTTACACCACAACACGTTCATGAAATACACAGAATACACAGTCACAATTAAGTACAAGTCATAGCAATACAATAATACAGTACTCCAGTCACATCTCCACTTCTCATAATCATTAGCGCTATATATCTCCACTTCTCATAATCATTAGCGCTATATAATATTACTACTGGATCCTCTCAGCAACGGTCGGCATCCCCGTGCTAATATAATGAATTCCTCAAATATGCCTAGCAACGGTCGGCATCCCCGTGCTAATATAATGAATTCCTCAAATATGCCTCATCAAAGACGCTCTCAACATTGGCGCTCTAATGTAAATAATAAATGGCCTCAACAACGATGCTTCCAACATCAGCATCACAATAAACGTTACAGAGTAAATATTATCAAGGGGAGGTGATCTTGAAAATGTTAAGCAAATAGATTCGATTACGGGTTACGGTGCTTGATTAAGCTGATGTTAAGTTAAAATTGTATTAGGGGAATTCCCTCGTGTGATCGAGAAGTTTCCAAGTGGCGAACACTGGTCAGTTCAAATCGCGGAGATGTTTTTTTTTCTCTGAACTGTCTTGAGCTGTAAGTAAGCTCGTGTGACTAGCCCATGCAATTATCGAGACTGAGTTGTGTTTTTTAAACAACCGAGTCTCGTGTCTTTTTGGCGGGTCTAGTGTGTGAACTAATTGCATTCTGTTTTTGGGTACCGACGGGAGAGGTCGGTCCTACAGTGTGTGTTTCGAGTATGCCTGCGCAGTGCAAAAGTTATAAAGGCCATATTATTTGTGTAGGCCTATAATTTCTGAATTTATTGGAGAATTGTGTTTGTGAGTATTTTTGAAGAGGTAAGGATCCAGGACGTATGTTTGAATATATAAATGTCAAGATGAGTGAAGGCGAGATTACTGCAGATTGCCAGGGAGTGCAGTCTTGCGAGAAATTGCCGAAAGTATTCACCATTGATGTAGTTAGCACGGCGAGGATGATGTCCGTTGGCTAACCGGATCTATATGATATTTGAGGAGGCAATTGTTATTATTGAAAGGATCCACAGTTATATTAAAGCGCCAAGGTTGAGAGCGTCTTTGATGAGGCATATTTGAGGAATTCATTATATAAGCACGGTGATGCCGACCGTTGCTGAGAGGATCCAGTATTAATATTATTATATTAGCACGGGGATGCCGACCGTTGCTTAGAGAACAGTAGTAATATTATATAGCGCTCATGATTATGAGAAGTGGAGATGTGACTGGAGTACTGTATTATTGTATTGCTATGACTTGTACTTAATTGTGACTGTGTATTCTGTGTATTTCATGAACGTGTTGTGGTGTAAATAAACGTTATTAACAGTACACCTGCCGTTACACCATTCCATGCCTCTGATGTGTGTATCTGTGGCGTGTGAATGCACCACGCACACTCACTACAACATTTAACACGGTAGGAGAACAGTAGGCGTGATTATAGTCACGCATGACCATAAATAGCCATTAAACTATTAAATGGAAAGAGTAATTATCAATGGTTGACCAATAACAGACGTATCAGTAGTAACTGCAAATATGGTTGTATCAGTGATGCCAAAATACCATATAGTAACAGCTATAGTAACAATAGCCTTCGTCGGACAATCAAATGGGTTCATAGCCTTCTTTGGACAATAAAAGGGTTCAAACTCCTCTTCAGACAATCAAAGGGGTTCATAGCCTTCCTCGGACAATCAAAGGGGTGCATTGCTTCATCGGACAATAAAAGGGTTCAAACTCCTCTTCAGACAATCAAAGGGGTTCATAGCCTTCGTCGGACAATCAAAAGAGTCTATAGCCTTCATCGGACAATCAAAGGGGTGCATAGCCTTCGTCGGACAATCACAGAGACTCAAAGCTTTCATCGGACAATCAAAGGGGTTCATAGCCTTCATCGGACAATCAAAAGAGTCTATAGCCTTCATCAGACAACCAAAGGGGTCTACAGCCTTTATCATATCAGACAACCAAATGTACGACAGCGGCAATTTTTTTTTTAAACTTAGGGCGGAAGAAGCGGGATAATGAACAAGAATGTAACCCTTGACAATCTGTTTCCTTGCTCCTTACAGGACCATAGGTTTACAACTGCTTTTAGCCACCCTTTCCTCAGACAGTTATAGGATGGACGAAAATAGATGGGGCATGTTTTACTAGGACTCAGAATTGCCTACGTGATTACAACAAGGTCCTTGTAGGGGACAAACAAGCGAAAACAGTAAATAAAATAAAGCAAAACCTAATCCATATGCATAAAAAATAAGAAAAGCAGAAACAGCAACCAAAAAGCTAGGCTACAGACATTCATAAATGGCTGCTTGCGTAGAATAGAACAATTTAAATGGTTTGACAATATCACCTATGTGGAATTGATGACAAGAACCAAACAAGTGCCAGTGGAACAAGAGATGAGAAAAAGATGCTTGAGATGGATAGGACACACACTGAGGAAACCTGGTAATAGAATTAGTAGGTAGTCCTGGAACCCACAGGGCAAGAGAGGTAACGGGAGACCAAGGAACACTTGGAGATGTAAACTTTAGACAGAGATGAAGGGGACGGCACGGGAAGGAAGACTTAACATAAGGTTGTTGAAGGCCTATGTTCCTTGAGGAGCTCAAGGGTGATTTTGATAATGATGATAAAAAATAAATAATACAAAAAGTGTGATCCATCAATGGATATTGCTCTTATAGTTGAGGCTTCTTTAGCAATTGTTTCAGCGATAAGGTTGCTAGCTCCAAGTACAACCATCCTTAGTTTCTGTTATGACATGCTTTGTAGGCTAAAATGTTTGCATTTTAAGATCCCTAATATCGAGTCCAATTAGGCATACAGGCACCTTGGATCTGGGGCAGGCTATATAACGTCATTAGTGATGGTGGTGGTGGCAGAAAACGGTCTCTGATATCCTAAAAGAGTCATCTTCAACACAAAAGATAGCGAACCATGTCCAGGTTGCTTCGTGCCTTCTTGTGACGAAATTCACGTAACCACTAAGTACCCGTAGTCACACAGGAAAGTGCATACAAGTGCTACAAAAGTAGGCTGCGTAACACCAGGATAATTATCTGTGACCCGAAGCAGTGTTTCTCAACAAGTCTTCGGTATATTCCCTGGCGTTATACAAGCTGTGCTTAACGCAGTGTATCTCAATATTATTACCAGGCCGGAACCCCTCAAATAATTTTTCTCACCCAGCGGAACCCCTACGATGCAATTCTATAACAACGAAGTTATTGCCAATTATATATATATATATATATATATATATATATATATATATATATATATATATATATATATATATATATATATATATATATATATATATATATATTTCTGAACTTTGGAGATAAAAGAGAACCATCCCCAAAAGTGTGATAGAATTGTTTGGCAAAGTTCGCGTTTCACAAATGTAGAGATCACTACGCTGGAGAAAATATGTTGAAATGCGCATGCCCAAAACAGATAAGTGAGGATAGACTACGCAATCTTCAAAATAACTAGAGTTGCCTTTCCATCATACTAAAGACGTGGCTGTCTTGGGATTTAGTTAGTTTTAGTAATACAACTTTTAGATTTAACCCTTACTTTTACAATGAATGGAGTAGAATTTTTTTTTTAAATTGAGAAACATTCAACGATATGACGTTCCAACAAAAATTAGATGTAAAGCATTTAGGATCACGTAATGTCATGATATACATGACATGTATACATGTGTGCGGGGAGAGAATGGTGTAACCTGTTTAGAGTGTATTATTATTGAAGTATGCAAGATTGGAATGTTACATTTAAAGTTCACTGTTAGAAGCACGGAGCATGGTTGAAGAATGCTCAGCGGCGTACATGTGTGAATCGAGGTTTATGCGCACATGTGAAAAGCGTGCGGAGTGAATGTAGTTAGCATACTTGTCAGAGAAGTATACTGAGATGTTTTTTTTTTTTTTTTCTTATCCAGCGGCACTTGGGCTTTCAGCCCTTCGGCCCAATGACATGTCATTGCGAGGCTGGGGAACCTGAGGACTTTCCTTCCAACCCGGTCAGGAGCTTCGCTCCTTCCCATCCACAGAGGGTTTATCACAGGAGCCGTTCAGGATATTCAGTCAAATTTCCGGCCGTAAACATTTCTTCAAACGCCGACGCCCGGGTTTGAACCATGAACACCTGGTCGCCAGTACAACGCCGAAGCCATTACACCAGCGCGGCTCCCAATACTGAGATGTTAAGGGAGGTATGTGGCCATCCGTCGTCGGAGACGGTCGGTGTTTTGTGGAGTATGTGAATAGGGTATGTGATTTTGATTATGATATATTGGATGTGACGCATTGATGGTCCGCGAAATGTGCATTTACAAGGCCTTTATATATTGCTGTTTACTGTCGTAGATTTTTGATAGGTAATTAAGATATATTCCTGTCCCGTCTGAATAGAACTGAAAAGAGTGGTACTCAGTGAGAGATAAGGTAAAGAAATAGATTTCACGAGTGAAATGGTGAAAGGTAGAGTCTGTCCCTGGACTGAGAAGATACTCTAGTCCAGCCTATTGTTTACGACTGAAATTTGTTGATCAGACAGTATACCTCTCTGTATATATGAACATATACATTATAACCACTCACATACACACACACAGATAAGTGACGACAATTAGACGCACAAACGTGAAAACTATATTAATGGAGTAGAGATATTGGGACGAGCTGACCAATACAGGTAATAAGTTTTATGTTGATGTTTATTTACCATAAAGAAAACTTCACAACATTTAGTATCTAATATTAAATATAAAGAAATCAAAGGTTAAGAATTAATAAAGAAATAGACCCATAAGTGCAATTCCCTCTATTGAGACAAGATCCCGTTAGAAGAAGTTATTAACCCCCAAAAGGTCAAAAGATTAGCACTATGGTATAGGATTTGACTATACTGTACTGTAAAGAACAGAGTGTCTAAGTTAGTCTATTATGAAATAAACAGTATTAGCAAACATAAGAAGAAAAAACCCAAAGTGAGTATAATGAGTAAACAATATAAGAATTATTCATTTCTTCTTTCTCTCGCTTCTGGCAAAACCTGTAGCCACATTCATTCACTCTTACCTAATAAGTACTTTCACAACAGCTGGAACATATCTCCATGATACAAATCACAAATCCAAGGTGGGGTTTTGGCAAAACAAGCCCCAGTTTCTCCAAGACTGATTACTCCGCTTATTAGGAAACGCTTGCTTTGTTACTGTTAATAGGATTCTGTTTATGTCACATCAATTAGTCCAGGTAGGAAATTACTTAAGGGCTTTAATGTTCACAGTGTCAATAGCTGGTAAATTTTGATACTTGAAGAGAAATGTCAGGTATGTAAATCTCTCAGGATAAAAATCCTCGTCACACCACAATGAACGGTAGTTTGAAAATGTTAATGGTTGATATTTTCGCCACAGCGGGCTGAATGTATATACAAAATGGAAATCTGGATAGCTATACGTCCAGTTGCAATTATTCTTAGTGTCGAGTATTTGCACTCTCTCTCTCTCTCTCTGGGTGAGAACAAGAGAGCCGAACAGGTCAACCTTGAAGACCCGATATTACTTATGAATGTTTTTTATTGTACTGTTGGCCTTAGACCCGTTTTCTCAGATTAGACCGCTGGTAGGTTTTGGGTTTGTGACCCGTTCTGTGTATAGGAAGAAAAAGTACAAACATTTAACCACTACACCAATATTCTATCCTAAAATTTACCCGCGCAGAATTATAATTTATTATACACTCGGTTATTTAACTTTGAATAGAACTACACGTGTATAGCTTAGCTTATCGTTAAAAAAAAACCCATGAAATAAGCGCTAGTCATTTATAAAATTACTCAAAAATGAATTAGAAATAAATATATATTTCTTCAGTACTCGTAATGAATTTACTAGTCGATTAAAATATCTTTTACTGGTTAATAGCAATTAATTAAATCAACGCTACAGCCGGAATAATTTAGCTATAAATTATTTTAATTCTGCTAGCCAATTAACATAAAAATCCTAGAAAATATAAATGACGAACTTTTAACCTTAAATCACTCAACACAGAAAATCTTAGTGAAATATAATGCCGGACTTAACAATTAAATCACTCAAAATTCTAGTATAATATTTACCGCAATCACAGAAATATGACTATCTCCAATCGGAAAAACTAAGAAATTCCACTGGTATAATGGATCTAGAATTCGAAGCTAGACGTCTGAAAATTCTGTGGGTACTAGATAAACTGAGTTAGAAGGATGCGGTATATATATTAAATTGGCAGAAAATCGCTAGCTCTTGCGAGATATAACACCTTTGGGAAAATCTGTGGTCAAATTTTGAATGAAAGTTAAATTTGCCACTCTCGCCGACCGCTAGACGTGGGCCCACGACTTTTGACTTATGCTTATGATTTCTTTTCTTTTAAAAAGCCCTATTTATATTTCAATGCAATTACAGAACGAGGTTTCTTTGTTAGTCTGGTGAGGCCACTTTATTAGTCTGGTGACGTCACTTTGTTAGTCTGGTGAGGTCAATTTGTTAATCTGGTTCTGACTATCTCCACAGAAATGGTGAGTGCGCTGCTTTTGAAATACGAACAGAATATGGATTCGCTGCCCTTCTTCAAGTAAGGGATGATGTCAGGGGTCGTGGTCTTGCATCATGTGTTGTCAGTCACACTGCACATAACTACTTCCAGGAAAACAAACCAATCCTGTCAACAATTGTACCAACTAACACACCGGCGATGGACATGCATGAGAAGCTAGGTTTTAAGGCCATAGGCAAGTTGTGTTGGTTTGTGCATTCAATGACAGCTGATATGGTGATACACTGCCAATAAAGTACTTTGTAGTGATTTGATGATGGATAGACCAGTTTTGACCAATAACCAGAACAGACATTCGATTACTATTTCAGCGTAACAGTGACGTTCTATTTCGTCCACTTGTTAAAGAGATGGATCTATGCAATATTATTTTCATATTATGTAGTATATTGTTTGCTGGCAATAACATAAAAGTAGTACACAGACATAGTAAATTTGTAAACAGTATAATAAGACAAGAGGAATGGGGACTGAATAGTTCCAGGTAACAATAGGTATGATAGGGCCATGCTCGACCAAAACTGTATTTGACGGTACCAGAACAAATTAAGCAAAGCAGACCTACAGAAAATTCGATGCTTGATACGTGATAAGGAGAGCCAGCTAGTGCTACATAAGTATACAAAAACACTAAACAACAGTTGTTGCATATTAGAATTAACATAACTTGTAAGTGTGAATTCGTGAAATATCTCAGCAGTTGTGCCCTCATGGTTGATAAGCGAGTTATGCCCGGTCCTGAAAAATAAAGCTGCATTATTAAACAATGAAATAAACCTTTGTTGTTTTCTATAATGTTCTGAAATGATGAGCAACGTGCGGTTTTTAATTCCATTTAATTATATTTGTTAAGCTTATAACATACTACAGGCAGGCATACTAAGACCTGGTTCTACGCCAATGTCTGGCAGTTATTCCATATGAAAGTGTCTCTACATTAAAAACCACTATCGTGTTTGTGTGGGCGAAAGATATCTTCTAACAACAGACGATATTTTTTTATAAAGCAGTGGTCAGCCTCAAGTTGCTGTCTTCAAATATCTTGTTCTGGACTGGTGTCGCGCCGTTATCCCGAACTGGACATTAATTGTCACAGCACAGTTGGATAAGAAAGTTGTAAATTGAGAAATGTAAGAAAGATATATAGGATCTCAGAAGTGGCTCGTTAATTGTTAGATTCCTATACAAGTAAGGGGTGAAAGGAAGGCGAATAGTCTCACAAAGAGATAATGTCTCAGAAGGGCACATGAGAATGGATTCTATTTCCTTGCGACAAATCTCCCCTATTATTCTTACTGAATATTATAATTGTTATTAAGCCCCCGTCCTCTCATACTGAGGAAATGACACATATATGGATTTAAGAGACAGTACATGTAAGAAACTCACTCGACCACTTGGTAGATGATATAACTTATGTACAGATATTTAATCCCTAAACCATATATATGACACAAAGAAAATGAAAAGATAAACGAAAATAATAATATGGACATAAACACTGAATGACTAAAAGTCCTAGTATGTCCTACTAATCATCATTTGCACTGGTGTGACTATCATGAGAGTTGCCTAACATTGTTGAATGTAATGTTCACTTTGTAATACACTGGAAGGCACTTTAAATATAGTTCCGTTAGTATTTAGGTGAAAGTTCTGGTTGGAATTTGAATAAGATCTCTGAGATTTCTTGAGGAAAATAATCCTTATGCTTTTGGACTTATCTGTAATCCGATGTTGTCAGCCCTGGCGCAGGTTGTTAGGTGCTGTCGTCCTGCAGCGATATGACATTACACGTGCGAGCGTTGATCTGTGCTCCTTTATGCTTAGGAGTTGACGAGATCTCTGGCTTTTGGTTCTGCTGCTCGGTCAAAAGACTGGCTGTCTGTTACCGTCAGGCGCCGGACACTGAATTCTGCAACTGCGAATGTTGTCCGCTCAGAAACCTAAAAGTCTGAAGACACAAATGTTGCTTCATGAGTCTTCCTGTCATATGGGAACAGCTATCATTCCCATTCAAACCGCATACACCAGGCATATCAGAATTATTATCCTCTTTCATTCAATAAGAGGACTATTATGACATACAATCTAAAGTTTACAGGCAAACTTTCCATGTTATATAAGATATTTATACTTTACTTTCATACAGTCACACGTCAGGCATATCAATGTTATATTCATCTGACTTCCTTTCTCACAGTCAAGTGGGGCTAGTTGTGATAAGTTTTTGTACAAGCAACAATCATCCACATAGCACATGTTTAGAACATATTAAGAATAACAATACATTTATACCAATGAATAATTCACATAGCACATGTTTAGATCATATTAAGAATAACAATACATTTATACCAATGAATATTCTACATGCATATTTTGCAGTCTATACGAACCCGCACAGAGTGAAATTATACAACACCGCTTGGTTAATACCAAAGTGCTTGTAGTGTAGGATTCCCCGCCATGTAGATGCACTCGGCCCAGAAGTCGGGCGTGTAAGTGAAGTTTTCGTCTAAGCTTCTAGATTTTATGAATCTCTTCTCACGTGTTCTAAATCATTCCGACGTAATAACACGTAAATTCTCTCCCTGAACCTGAGATCGTGTGACGCAGTTGCGAACCGTCTTGCGTGAGAAAGCTTCCCCACCCCGTAATTACTGGTTACTCCTAGAAGGCATACACGTGCTGGCTGATGCAATGAAATTTGACACTGGGGCGACGCCTTTTACTCTTAATTAAGGTATATCCTCTGGCCATGTGTTATAACCTGGTGTTGATGCGTTTGCGATATTTGCTCAGTAACCATTAGTAAGCGCCGTGATGTCTGAGAGAGAAACGCTGACTACAGCGCCGAAAATACCGTAGTGTAACATGAAAATTAATGAGAATAAAGGAGAGAGAGAGAGAAGGGAAGAGAAGGGAGACAAAGATGGAGAGAAGAATAGACCGTGTTACGACATAGCCTCCCCCTTCAGTTTGACCTGCGGTCTAACTTACTGAGGTCTGGTCTTCTCGATCATTCCTAAATTTGTTCTTCTCATCTTCGCTTTCCTCGCGCTACTCTCCTTCTTCTTCCACCAATGTAGCTGACATTCTCCTTGCAATGCGCCTGCATTAAAACTTATGGATTGACGACATGTCGGTTGATAGGAAATTGATTTTCCTGACAAGGTCGGTACCATCCTATACATCCTTATTTTGGTCGCCTTGTACGACCTGCCTAAGTGAGCAGTAGTTCTATTCTTTCCGTTTCTTATGAGCAATTCCCGGAAACTACGCGGGGTGAAATGTTTACTGGTAGAGTAGTTCTTTCCTAGACTACTTCTGTTAGCTTTCCTGCTCCGCCAGTGATCATGACGTAAGATAGGGTGCATCCTGATCCCGATCTTCAGACGTCGAGTTAAATGTAACAAATTGCACATTTTCAACCAGTGGGCTTTAGACGAGGACGATGCAACATGTGGCGTAATCTTGAGTCCTCTCTTGCCGATACTTTTGTCTATCAGTCTGATTTCGCCATAAACTTCTCCCTGGGGTGTAGGGCGTGACTGGGCGTAAAACTGATGTCCAATCCAAAGCGTGAACGTAATGTTCTCAGTCTGGGCCTTTTCTAAATCCGTGTGCAGGGGTTTGGGGGGTGACTCAGGTTTCTTAACTCGTTCGGTCATGATAACCATAGCCCGTGTTGGGCCCCGTATGGGCGCATACATATATTCACCAGTTTGGGTGTAAATATACTCATCTAAGACAATCTCCTTCTTAGGAGGATGGGAGGTTGAATTAGGTAATCCAGACATATTTCCTTCTCCAAGGATTTTAGAGGAGGACCGCTCTTCTAACACCGCCTCTCCCTTGAGAGGTGAGTTAATTAATAGTTTTCCACAAGGTACTTTGGGTTTCCCTCCCATTTCTCTCTGTATCCGCTCCTCTGTAAGGAGGTGTTCATATTCTGGAGCAGGGGTCACCTCTGACTGCTCCCCGACCTTTCCTGTTACAGCAATCTCAGGCTGCGTGGGGCCTTTTAAGGTTCCTTCATGATCTCCTTTAACTTGGAAGCAAATTATTTCCTCTTGTACAACCTCTTTCTTGAGACGAATTGAGAGTGAATTTTGTAGCATAGAGGATGCCTTAGAGATGTGCTGAATTCGGCCTGTCCCACACTCATCCATGAGCCAATGTGTGCGAAGTTCTGACTTTGAAGTCTTGATGTGCTTTTCCGAATCTTGTCCGGCTTCGACATTTTGCAGTGCTGAATGATAAGAGGTCGTACTTCTGCCTTCCCTGCTTGTGGGGTGGTTGTACTCCTTTAAAACTGCCTCTCCTGTGAGGATCGGAGAAACTAAATTCGGCAGTTTATTACCATCATGTATCAAGGGAGACGGTTCCCTGTGACACATTTTCACCTCCTTTTGCACAAGGATGGTGGATGGGGTTTGTTTTAATGGTTTAAAACCATGGATTTTTATTCCTCTGACCTGTTTCCAACTTCCCTCCAAAAATGTTGGAAATCGACATAGGCGTTTGAATTTCCCCGCCCTCCTCAGTCATGTTCACTCTGGCATGTGCTGTTTCCTAAGAGCAAGTAACTCCCTCCTTGGGGTATGGGGAAAAAGCGTTCGTCTACTATTGCTGCGTTAATCAATCCTGTCTCATAATGAGATTCTAAGTGCAAGCTTGCAATGGGCAATTCCATCGGTTCCCCATGGAGCATAGGTGCACTTACCATTACATATTCCTCAGTAATTTCATCGACGTTTACGAGTGAGGATGAAGCAACTGCACTAAACCCGAGATCAGGTACAAGCAGACATATGACTCGTCTTCCATTGACGGTCGCATAACCTTCATTCAAAGGTTTCCTAAGGTCACCTCGGGGCTTCACCGGGTTTCCTTTACATGGCGGGCCTTGCGCTGGGCTGACAGTTTGTATGTTTCGGTTTCGGTGCCTGCCGTTTTTATTACTGTGGTTAACCGATCGGAAAGACTTACTAATATTGCTCTCCATCCCATTCATCTCCGAAGCCATTTCATGCTTTATGTTGGTCCTGTTTTTATTCAGAGGGTGAATGTTGTGAGTCGTAGAGAAGGTGGAAGTGGGTCTTTCCAGCTCATCCGCCTTTGCACGCTTCTCCTTCTCAGGGTGATCCTGATGCCTTTGTTCTGAAAGCCGCCCCTCTTCTCTTTCTGGTAATAGGGTTTGACTAACAGACCTGACTCTCTCTGGTACAGTTTGAGGTGCTACCTGCGGGAGTAACTTAACTGACGGAGGTGAGGGGCTGGAGGAAGTTGAGGTCTTGGAGCTCATTCTAGGCAGCATCGTTTCGAGACGCAGTAATTCCGCATCCGAAGCTTCCATCCTTAATTTGTGTTGCTGTCTCTCTTCCTCCCTCATCCTGCATTTTTCCATCTCCCGTGAAACGAAAGTATCTAGCTCTTCTCCGGAGAGTTCGCACTCAATGGCTAACTCTGTCCAGAATGCTCTCCACTCATCCAATTCCATTGTTTCGTCCATTTTAATCGAGGAAGTTGAGGGGAACTGCGGTAAGACGTGGAATACAATGGGTGGGTTTGAAAAAAAATCGAAAAAAGGTGTACACCCGGCGGCGGAAGTCGCTTTCTGTTCAGCCACGCGCTCTTCAACAAGACAGCGAATTTCGGTTCTTGCCTTCAGGGAAGTACCCAGTTTTTATTTTATTATTTTATTAAGTTTTTTATGTGTCCTATCTAGACTTCACTTTCTTTCCTTTCCTGACGAAGGCCTTGTGGCCGTAACGTAGACTATTTTCTTTGTCTTTTGTCCTCGTAAGACGAATCACCTTTTTTCGATTTTTTTTCAAACCCACCCATTCGTCCATTTTAGCAGTGGTGATTCACTCTGAACAGGTTGGTATGACTTGCAAATAATATGCTAATGACCAACTCAAATGTATCTCTAATTACAACTGTAACAAAGTATACTTCTAACAAATACCAACAATAAGATATATTAATACAACGATTAATTATCTCATTAATACAAAGTATAATACTAAGTATATAATACAACATATAATTAAGCATAAGGATTTCCTCAGATTCTACTCAGATCTTTTATATTCGTTCTTATGATTACAATGTCGTTAGTGCGTTGACCCAGTTACTATTTTTAGCTTCGCTTACAGGTAAAAAAAATTCACTGAACTCAAAGTTCGCTGTGTTTACAAATAAAGATCTAGTTTCCCAGTTCTATCCATCAAAAAAGAATTAATCGTGATATTGCAATATCTCGTTATCTAAGAGGCATGTACGTGTATATATACTAAAATCCCTAGTGTTGTAAAAAAAAAAAGTCAGATCCTAGAGATATATGTTCTCAGTGGAGAACTATAGGAATGCAAGAGGTAGAAAAGGTTCTCTAGAGTTATGATCTAGATACCGGACATAGCCTCCAATTGTCGCGCCGTTATCCCGAACTGGACATTAATTGTCACAGCACAGTTGGATAAGAAAGTTGTAAATTGAGAAATGTAAGAAAGATATATAGGATCTCAGAAGTGGCTCGTTAATTGTTAGATTCCTATACAAGTAAGGGGTGAAAGGAAGGCGAATAGTCTCACAAAGAGATAATGTCTCAGAAGGGCACATGAGAATGGATTCTGTTTCCTTGCGACAAATCTCCCCTATTATTCTTACTGAATATTATAATTGTTATTAAGCCCCCATCCTCTCATACTGAGGAAATGACACATATATGGATTTAAGAGACAGTACATGTAAGAAACTCACTCGACCACTTGGTAGATGATATAACTTATGTACAGATATTTAATCCCTAAACCATATATATGACACAAAGAAAATGAAAAGATAAACGAAAATAATAATATGGACATAAACACTGAATGACTAAAAGTCCTAGTATGTCCTACTAATCATCATTTGCACTGGTGTGACTATCATGAGAGTTGCCTAACATTGTTGAATGTAATGTTCACTTTGTAATACACTGGAAGGCACTTTAAATATAGTTCCGTTAGTATTTAGGTGAAAGTTCTGGTTGGAATTTGAATAAGATCTCTGAGATTTCTTGAGGAAAATAATCCTTATGCTTTTGGACTTATCTGTAATCCGATGTTGTCAGCCCTGGCGCAGGTTGTTAGGTGCTGTCGTCCTGCAGCGATATGACATTACACGTGCGAGCGTTGATCTGTGCTCCTTTATGCTTAGGAGTTGACGAGATCTCTGGCTTTTGGTTCTGCTGCTCGGTCAAAAGACTGGCTGTCTGTTACCGTCAGGCGCCGGACACTGAATTCTGCAACTGCGAATGTTGTCCGCTCAGAAACCTAAAAGTCTGAAGACACAAATGTGGCTTCATGAGTCTTCCTGTCATATGGGAACAGCTATCATTCCCATTCAAACCGCATACACCAGGCATATCAGAATTATTATCCTCTTTCATTCAATAAGAGGACTATTATGACATACAATCTAAAGTTTACAGGCAAACTTTCCATGTTATATAAGATATTTATACTTTACTTTCATACAGTCACACGTCAGGCATATCAATGTTATATTCATCTGACTTCCTTTCTCACAGTCAAGACATGATAGGTAAACATAGACCTATGTAACTTCAGGAGTTAATTAGTTTAGTCAGTCTTCTTTCCCAAGAACTGTGTTCTACAATCATAGTCCGTTCCTTCACACAATGATGAATAGCAATAACATATAATACATTTATATTACACAAATAGATAAAGTGAATGACCGACTGGCCAAGCGATCAGGTTGCTTTCTTCTGTAGCACAACTACATAGTTTTGGAACTGAAACCTGGCTGTGGAACACTCCAGTTTACCAGCTGTAAATGGGCACTCAATTGTGCTCTCGAGCTAGGGAAGGAAAAGGCAGCGAGGAAGGGAACTGGTCACCTAACCTCGTAAAAGCGGGATCTTTCATGATGAAGCTTCTAACACTTCATTTCCCTATGACAATCTCTGCCATGGGATTGCCTTTATCTTCGTAAGGGATAAAGCAATTAATATGATAGATGTTATCTTCTATTGGCTGTGGGGCTAGTTGTGATAAGTTTTTGTACAAGCAACAATCATCCACATAGCACATGTTTAGAACATATTAAGAATAACAATACATTTATACCAATGAATAATTCACATAGCACATGTTTAGATTTTAAGAATAACAATACATTTATACCAATGAATATTCTACATGCATATTTTGCAGTCTATACGAACCCGCACAGAGTGAAATTATACAACACCGCTTGGTTAATACCAAAGTGCTTGTAGTGTAGGATTCCCCGCCATGTAGATGCACTCGGCCCAGAAGTCGGGCGTGTAAGTGAAGTTTTCGTCTAAGCTTCTAGATTTTATGAATCTCTTCTCACGTGTTCTAAATCATTCCGACGTAATAACACGTAAATTCTCTCCCTGAACCTGAGATCGTGTGACGCAGTTGCGAACCGTCTTGCGTGAGAAAGCTTCCCCACCCCGTAATTACTGGTTACTCCTAGAAGGCATACACGTGCTGGCTGATGCAATGAAATTTGACACTGGGGCGACGCCTTTTACTCTTAATTAAGGTATATCCTCTGGCCATGTGTTATAACCTGGTGTTGATGCGTTTGCGATATTTGCTCAGTAACCATTAGTAAGCGCCGTGATGTCTGAGAGAGAAACGCTGACTACAGCGCCGAAAATACCGTAGTGTAACATGAAAATTAATGAGAATAAAGGAGAGAGAGAGAGAAGGGAAGAGAAGGGAGACAAAGATGGAGAGAAGAATAGACCGTGTTACGACATAGCCTCCCCCTTCAGTTTGACCTGCGGTCTAACTTACTGAGGTCTGGTCTTCTCGATCATTCCTAAATTTGTTCTTCTCATCTTCGCTTTCCTCGCGCTACTCTCCTTCTTCTTCCACCAATGTAGCTGACATTCTCCTTGCAATGCGCCTGCATTAAAACTTATGGATTGACGACATGTCGGTTGATAGGAAATTGATTTTCCTGACAAGGTCGGTACCATCCTATACATCCTTATTTTGGTCGCCTTGTACGACCTGCCTAAGTGAGCAGTAGTTCTATTCTTTCCGTTTCTTATGAGCAATTCCCGGAAACTACGCGGGGTGAAATGTTTACTGGTAGAGTAGTTCTTTCCTAGACTACTTCTGTTAGCTTTCCTGCTCCGCCAGTGATCATGACGTAAGATAGGGTGCATCCTGATCCCGATCTTCAGACGTCGAGTTAAATGTAACAAATTGCACATTTTCAACCAGTGGGCTTTAGACGAGGACGATGCAACATGTGGCGTAATCTTGAGTCCTCTCTTGCCGATACTTTTGTCTATCAGTCTGATTTCGCCATAAACTTCTCCCTGGGGTGTAGGGCGTGACTGGGCGTAAAACTGATGTCCAATCCAAAGCGTGAACGTAATGTTCTCAGTCTGGGCCTTTTCTAAATCCGTGTGCAGGGGTTTGGGGGGTGACTCAGGTTTCTTAACTCGTTCGGTCATGATAACCATAGCCCGTGTTGGGCCCCGTATGGGCGCATACATATATTCACCAGTTTGGGTGTAAATATACTCATCTAAGACAATCTCCTTCTTAGGAGGATGGGAGGTTGAATTAGGTAATCCAGACATATTTCCTTCTCCAAGGATTTTAGAGGAGGACCGCTCTTCTAACACCGCCTCTCCCTTGAGAGGTGAGTTAATTAATAGTTTTCCACAAGGTACTTTGGGTTTCCCTCCCATTTCTCTCTGTATCCGCTCCTCTGTAAGGAGGTGTTCATATTCTGGAGCAGGGGTCACCTCTGACTGCTCCCCGGCCTTTCCTGTTACAGCGATCTCAGGCTGCGTCGGGCCTTTTAAGGTTCCTTCATGATCTCCTTTAACTTGGAAGCAAATTATTTCCTCTTGTACAACCTCTTTCTTGAGACGAATTGAGAGTGAATTTTGTAGCATAGAGGATGCCTTAGAGATGTGCTGAATTCGGCCTGTCCCACACTCATCCATGAGCCAATGTGTGCGAAGTTCTGACTTTGAAGTCTTGATGTGCTTTTCCGAATCTTGTCCGGCTTCGACATTTTGCAGTGCTGAATGATAAGAGGTCGTACTTCTGCCTTCCCTGCTTGTGGGGTGGTTGTACTCCTTTAAAACTGCCTCTCCTGTGAGGATCGGAGAAACTAAATTCGGCAGTTTATTACCATCATGTATCAAGGGAGACGGTTCCCTGTGACACATTTTCACCTCCTTTTGCACAAGGATGGTGGATGGGGTTTGTTTTAATGGTTTAAAACCATGGATTCCAGGATTTTTATTCCTCTGACCTGTTTCCAACTTCCCTCCAAAAATGTTGGAAATCGACATAGGCGTTTGAATTTCCCCGCCCTCCTCAGTCATGTTCACTCTGGCATGTGCTGTTTCCTAAGAGCAAGTAACTCCCTCCTTGGGGTATGGGGAAAAGCGTTCGTCTACTATTGCTGCGTTAATCAATCCTGTCTCATAATGAGATTCTAAGTGCAAGCTTGCAATGGGCAATTCCATCGGTTCCCCATGGAGCATAGGTGCACTTACCATTACATATTCCTCAGTAATTTCATCGACGTTTACGAGTGAGGATGAAGCAACTGCACTAAACCCGAGATCAGGTACAAGCAGACATATGACTCGTCTTCCATTGACGGTCGCATAACCTTCATTCAAAGGTTTCCTAAGGTCACCTCGGGGCTGCACTGGGTTTCCTTTACATGGCGGGCCTTGCGCTGGGCTGACAGTTTGTATGTTTCGGTTTCGGTGCCTGCCGTTTTTATTACTGTGGTTAACCGATCGGAAAGACTTACTAATATTGCTCTCCATCCCATTCATCTCCGAAGCCATTTCATGCTTTATGTTGGTCCTGTTTTTATTCAGAGGGTGAATGTTGTGAGTCGTAGAGAAGGTGGAAGTGGGTCTTTCCAGCTCATCCGCCTTTGCACGCTTCTCCTTCTCAGAGTGATCCTGATGCCTTTGTTCTGAAAGCCGCCCCTCTTCTCTTTCTGGTAATAGGGTTTGACTAACAGACCTGACTCTCTCTGGTACAGTTTGAGGTGCTACCTGCGGGAGTAACTTAACTGACGGAGGTGAGGGGCTGGAGGAAGTTGAGGTCTTGGAGCTCATTCTAGGCAGCATCGTTTCGAGACGCAGTAATTCCGCATCCGAAGCTTCCATCCTTAATTTGTGTTGCTGTCTCTCTTCCTCCCTCATCCTGCATTTTTCCATCTCCCGTGAAACGAAAGTATCTAGCTCTTCTCCGGAGAGTTCGCACTCAATGGCTAACTCTGTCCAGAATGCTCTCCACTCATCCAATTCCATTGTTTCGTCCATTTTAGCAGTGGTGATTCACTCTGAACAGGTTGGTATGACTTGCAAATAATATGCTAATGACCAACTCAAATGTATCTCTAATTACAACTGTAACAAAGTATACTTCTAACAAATACCAACAATAAGATATATTAATACAACGATTAATTATCTCATTAATACAAAGTATAATACTAAGTATATAATACAACATATAATTAAGCATAAGGATTTCCTCAGATTCTACTCAGATCTTTTATATTCGTTCTTATGATTACAATGTCGTTAGTGCGTTGACCCAGTTACTATTTTTAGCTTCGCTTACAGGTAAAAAAAATTCACTGAACTCAAAGTTCGCTGTGTTTACAAATAAAGATCTAGTTTCCCAGTTCTATCCATCAAAAAAGAATTAATCGTGATATTGCAATATCTCGTTATCTAAGAGGTATGTACGTGTATATATATACTAAAATCCCTAGTGTTGTAAAAAAAAAAAAGTCAGATCCTAGAGATATATGTTCTCAGTGGAGAACTATAGGAATGCAAGAGGTAGAAAAGGTTCTCTAGAGTTATAATCTAGATACCGGACATAGCCTCCAATTGTCGCGCCGTTATCCCGAACTGGACATTAATTGTCACAGCACAGTTGGATAAGAAAGTTGTAAATTGAGAAATGTAAGAAAGATATATAGGATCTCAGAAGTGGCTCGTTAATTGTTAGATTCCTATACAAGTAAGGGGTGAAAGGAAGGCGAATAGTCTCACAAAGAGATAATGTCTCAGAAGGGCACATGAGAATGGATTCTGTTTCCTTGCGACAAATCTCTCCTATTATTCTTACTGAATATTATAATTGTTATTAAGCCCCCATCCTCTCATACTGAGGAAATGACACATATATGGATTTAAGAGACAGTACATGTAAGAAACTCACTCGACCACTTGGTAGATGATATAACTTATGTACAGATATTTAATCCCTAAACCATATATATGACACAAAGAAAATGAAAAGATAAACGAAAATAATAATATGGACATAAACACTGAATGACTAAAAGTCCTAGTATGTCCTACTAATCATCATTTGCACTGGTGTGACTATCATGAGAGTTGCCTAACATTGTTGAATGTAATGTTCACTTTGTAATACACTGGAAGGCACTTTAAATATAGTTCCGTTAGTATTTAGGTGAAAGTTCTGGTTGGAATTTGAATAAGATCTCTGAGATTTCTTGAGGAAAATAATCCTTATGCTTTTGGACTTATCTGTAATCCGATGTTGTCAGCCCTGGCGCAGGTTGTTAGGTGCTGTCGTCCTGCAGCGATATGACATTACACGTGCGAGCGTTGATCTGTGCTCCTTTATGCTTAGGAGTTGACGAGATCTCTGGCTTTTGGTTCTGCTGCTCGGTCAAAAGACTGGCTGTCTGTTACCGTCAGGCGCCGGACACTGAATTCTGCAACTGCGAATGTTGTCCGCTCAGAAACCTAAAAGTCTGAAGACACAAATGTGGCTTCATGAGTCTTCCTGTCATATGGGAACAGCTATCATTCCCATTCAAACCGCATACACCAGGCATATCAGAATTATTATCCTCTTTCATTCAATAAGAGGACTATTATGACATACAATCTAAAGTTTACAGGCAAACTTTCCATGTTATATAAGATATTTATACTTTACTTTCATACAGTCACACGTCAGGCATATCAATGTTATATTCATCTGACTTCCTTTCTCACAGTCAAGACATGATAGGTAAACATAGACCTATGTAACTTCAGGAGTTAATTAGTTTAGTCAGTCTTCTTTCCCAAGAACTGTGTTCTACAATCATAGTCCGTTCCTTCACACAATGATGAATAGCAATAACATATAATACATTTATATTACACAAATAGATAAAGTGAATGACCGACTGGCCAAGCGATCAGGTTGCTTTCTTCTGTAGCACAACTACATAGTTTTGGAACTGAAACCTGGCTGTGGAACACTCCAGTTTACCAGCTGTAAATGGGCACTCAGTTGTGCTCTCGAGCTAGGGAAGGAAAAGGCAGCGAGGAAGGGAACTGGTCACCTAACCTCGTAAAAGCGGGATCTTTCATGATGAAGCTTCTAACACTTCATTTCCCTATGACAATCTCTGCCATGGGATTGCCTTTATCTTCGTAAGGGATAAAGCAATTAATATGATAGATGTTATCTTCTATTGGCTGTGGGGCTAGTTGTGATAAGTTTTTGTACAAGCAACAATCATCCACATAGCACATGTTTAGAACATATTAAGAATAACAATACATTTATACCAATGAATATTCTACATGCATATTTTGCAGTCTATACGAACCCGCACAGAGTGAAATTATACAACACCGCTTGGTTAATACCAAAGTGCTTGTAGTGTAGGATTCCCCGCCATGTAGATGCACTCGGCCCAGAAGTCGGGCGTGTAAGTGAAGTTTTCGTCTAAGCTTCTAGATTTTATGAATCTCTTCTCACGTGTTCTAAATCATTCCGACGTAATAACACGTAAATTCTCTCCCTGAACCTGAGATCGTGTGACGCAGTTGCGAACCGTCTTGCGTGAGAAAGCTTCCCCACCCCGTAATTACTGGTTACTCCTAGAAGGCATACACGTGCTGGCTGATGCAATGAAATTTGACACTGGGGCGACGCCTTTTACTCTTAATTAAGGTATATCCTCTGGCCATGTGTTATAACCTGGTGTTGATGCGTTTGCGATATTTGCTCAGTAACCATTAGTAAGCGCCGTGATGTCTGAGAGAGAAACGCTGACTACAGCGCCGAAAATACCGTAGTGTAACATGAAAATTAATGAGAATAAAGGAGAGAGAGAGAGAAGGGAAGAGAAGGGAGACAAAGATGGAGAGAAGAATAGACCGTGTTACGACAACTGGTAATGTAATACAAATAGACTCCTCTTCATCTTCGTCTGCAATGGTATGTGTGATTTTAAGAAAGAATGAGTGGGGTCACATTGTGTTCACGCAAACTAAAACTTGTAATTGTTCACTACGTGGAGGATGTGAACGATGTATAAGTGTGTGAGAGAGATGGGGGGAGGAGGAGAAGAAGAAATGAGATTAAGCTCACATTCAGTTCTGTCTGTAGTAGTCTTTGGGGTTGGAAGTAAGAATAAATGAGTGAGCCCATGAGAACTAATGTGTGTACTATTTGGCCACAACGTGAAGGATGTGCAAATGTTCATCAACCACTCATGTTTCTGATCTACAAAATTTTTTTTACAAGATCTTTAGTTCTACTTTTTAAAATTTTACATCAGCAATAATTATTTAGAGGATAATAAATCCTACAAGGTTCTTTAATGCGCGAAAGTAATATGAAAATTCTGCGTTGTTTTCCTCCGTCTATTTTCCAATCTACCTACCATAAATGCACCTAAACCAGATAACCTCAGCTTAAGTACCCTCTCTATATGGAAGGTTCACTACTGTGGATCTATAACATTTTCTGTACCTTACCTTATTAACGGTATAGTCTGAAGGCTATATTTCGTCTATTACTAAACATTTATACCCTGAAAGATATATTCAGCCTATCACTATACATTTGTACCCTACCTCGATGGCATACTCTGAAGGCTATGTTTCGTCTATTACTAAACATTTATACCCTGAAAGATATATTCAGCCTATCACTATACATTTGTACCCTACTTCGATGGCATACTCTGAAGGCTATGTGCCTTCACTTAACGTTCCTATCCTATATAATTGATACACTATATGTTATATTCTGACTATCACTATATGTTATATTCTGACTATCACTATGTTATATTCTGACTATCACTATGTTATATCTATCCTATGTTATATTCTGACTATCACTATATGTTATATTCTGACTATCACTATGTTATATTCTGACTATCACTATATGTTATATTCTGACTATCACTATATGTTATATTCTGACTATCACTATATGTTATATTCTGACTATCACTATAGGTTATATTCTGACTATCACTATAGGTTATATTCTGACTATCACTATATGTTATAATCTGACTATCACACTATGTTATATTCTGACTATCACTACATGTTATATTCTGACTATCACTACATGTTATATTCTGACTATCACTATATGTTATATTCTTACTATCACTATATGTTATATTCTGACTATTACTATAGGTTATATTCTGACTATCACTATTTTTATATTCTGACTATCACTATACATTTGTACCCTACCTCGATGGCATACCCTGAAGGCTATGTTCCGTCACTTAACGTTCCTATCCTATATAATTGATACACTGTAGGTTATATTCTGACTATCACTATGTTTCCAAATACAAGAACAAAAATGGTGTAATATTACTTGATGAGAAAGACATATCAAACAGATGGGCAGAATACGTAAAAGAACTATTCGAGGACAACAGAGGTAAAAAACCATCACCAGATTCTAATGAAGGCCCAAACATTCTCAGATCAGAAGTAGAGAATGCCATACATATGATACAAAAAGGAAAATCAGCAGGCATGGATAACATAAAAATTGAAATGATAGAAGCTCTGGAGAGCTTTGGTATAGATACAATCACAGAAATATGCAATGATATATACAATGCAGGATATATACCACACGACATGAAGACGTCAGTTTTCATAACATTGCCCAAAAAACCAAATGCAACAGAATGTTTAGACTTCAGAACAATCAGCCCGATGAGTCATGCAATTAAGATACCGCTCAAAATCATACAGGAAAGAATAAAAAGTAAAGTAGACAGCGAAATCCAAGAAGAACAGTTTGGTTTTAGACGGAACAGTGGAACAAGAGAGGCAATATTTTGCCTAAGAATATTAGCAGAAAAATATACAGAGGTCCAAAAAAGTATGTATATGTGCTTCATTGACTATAAGAAGGCTTTTGACAGAGTCCATCATGAGAAAATAATTGAATGCCTCAAAGACATAGGTATTGATGGAAAAGATATAAGAATACTCAGTAACCTTTATTGCGAGCAAACTGCCACAGTAAGATCGGGAAGGAATTATTCACCATACATAGACATAAAAAAAAGGTGTCAGACAAGGTTGTGTGCTGTCCCCCTGCCTATTTAATTTATACACCGAAAAAATTTTCAAACAGATACAGGAAATACCAGGACTGAACATCAGTGGAAGGTCAATAAACAACCTTAGATATGCAGATGATACCGTGTTGTTAGCTGAAAGCGAACAGGAGTTACAAGAACTAGTGAAGCAAGTGAACAGTATAAGTCATTTTTTTTTTAAATTAATGAAGATAAACAGAAATCCCGTTCAACCTCTGATGGGTTATAATTAGGATATATATTGTTTTCAATTCCAAATAATATTAACAACTGCCGACATGAGAAAGTGGCATCACATTTGAAAATAGGGATACTCACAATTGTGCTTAGGCCTATACGTTAAATAATAAAATAAAAAAACAAACAAACAAACAAACAAAATCAAGAAGAAACTATGAACAAGAATAATATTAAAGTGGAGGGGAGTAAAGGCCTGGTGGTTCTAGTTATATAACGGACTTTACCAGATATTTAATTGACTTTCATCTGTTTAAAGTCACATGCATTGTAAGAACAGCATCAGACCTTCACATTCCCAGCCACTATATATTAACATGTGTTCGTGTTAAATATTGTTTGACTATATTATGCAGTTCCCTAGGTCTGTCTATTCTCAACACCTCCTCTATATTTATAGGTAAGTTGGATGCCTGTAAATAATCAAATATTGGTATTCTCATTTGGTCATACCTCTTACACTTTAACAAGAAATGTTCTATATTATTGTCTTGAAGACATCCTGCACAGTAAGGTTCTTCTATTCTGAAATAGCCTTTTCCCAGCTGTAGTCTGAGAAGTTTCTTATTACTGGGAATTTTCAATTCCCTAGATATCTGACATTTTCTTGTTGGAGCCCTGAACATCTTATATGCATGTCTTCCTTTCAGATTTTTATCCCACTCTGCTTTCCATTCATCTGTTATTAAATCTTTAATTAAGCTCTTAATTTCTGATTTACTCATCCCTACATGTCATGAATATGGACTTCATTAATATTGAGAAAACAAAAACTATGATAATTAGCAAAACAGACGATAAACCCACATTAAAGATAAGCGTAAATGGAAAAATCCTGGAACAAGTCAAAAGCTACGTATATCTTGGTCATATAATAACAGAAGATGGCAGATGTGAAACAGAAATCAAGAAGAGAATAGGAATGGCCAAAGCTACATTCAACAACATGAAACATATACTGACATCCAAACAGTTATCTCACAAATTAAAACTGAGAATCATAAAGTGTTATATATATTCTGCATTTCTGTATGGTGCAGAAACATGGACGATGAATAAGCATTTGGAAGAAAGAATTGAGGCTCTTGAAATGTGGATATATAGAAAAATGGGGCGTATCTCATGGAAAGAGATGAAAACAAATAAGAAGGTCCTAGAAAATCTAGGTATGAAAAGAGAACTAATGAGGGAGGTCAAAGTTCGGCAGCTAAAATACTTTGGCCACATAAAAAGGCATAACACCTTGCAGAAGACCATAACAGAAGGGAGAGTTGAAGGCAAATGTGCAAGATGAAGAAAGCGCTATAAGTGGGAAGATAACATCAAGAGATGGACAGGAAAGAGTCTATCAGAGTGCACCACCAAGACAAGAGACAGAAGACGTTGGAGATCCATTACAGCCAACCTTCGTTGTGGAGATGGCAACTGATGATGATGATGTTTCCACCCTCTCTTGGTGGCTTCATTCGAATAACGCTTGATCACATGATCTCTAATATAACCGACGGTCCTTGTGGTTAAGTTGAACGGGGCACGCCTCGCCAAAAAATAATATTTTAAAAAACCAGAAAAAAGTACACTCTGAAGGTTCGATTCCGCCTGTCACTTAACGTTAACAACAGCTTCGACCCTTCTCTCACTTTTAGTTTTCAACAAAATATGATGCCTCTTGATTATGTTCAGCAGAACTTGATTTTGCCTAATTGTTATCATCATATACACAGTATGTATTTGTGTGTGTGTGTAGGTATGTAAATCGTAACTAAGACTTTGCTAGGAACGAAAGGTCCCTGCGTCCTGAAACAATCGAAGCAGCTTTTCAGGGAAAAAAAAAAAACGGAAACGCACTGTGCTATCAGTGAAAGTTACCTTGAACACCCAATAGGAATGTCCTAAGTATAGGTCAACAATCTAGTTTATTCGGAATTAACAGATCTTTTCGCAAGTAACCCGTCAATGACAAAAAAGTTCATAATTATTTAGTTTCATAATAAAAGGGCCACCCATTACCTTTCCATATCTGGTTTTGTTAACCTTGACATTCTGGTAAAACTAAAGACAGGTGACTGAATTTCTTTAAATATACTCATGGAAAAAAGTAAGTGTGCAGCACTCAACAGGGCACTGTGCGTGTGTTCTTGGGTGAACTCAAATGCAAGTTGGCACACATTTCTGTGTGAGTGTTGTTCACTTACCCGTGCAATTACAATTGGTCGCACTATTCATGGGGAGATAATCACGGTGCAAGATAAATCACGTGAAAAGTGCCGTAGGGGAGAATTTATCACAGATAAAAGGAAGGTAAGTGTGTAGCTCTAATCACAAGCATGTGAAAACGTAATCGTTGACATAGAGAGTACCAAGAGTCCAACAGAAACATCTTTTTTGACAATGCCAAGATTGAACCAACAACAGCGAGCAATAGCTATAAGGATGTTAGCTGCTGGAGCGACTATATTAGCTGTATCACAACATTTCAATGTTCACAGGAACACTATATCACGCATTCAAGCTCGTTTCCACCAAACTGGATCCACTGCTGATCGCCATAGAAGTGGCCGACCACAAGTTACCACCCCTGCACAAGACCGTTACATACGCCTTATGCACTTGCGTAACAGGTTTATTCAGGCAACATGGACTACCAGGAACATTCCAGGTTTAAGACCTTTCTCCCATCGAGCACCAGTGGGACGAACTGGAGCGTAGGCTGCGAAGAAGACAAAATCCTCCTGAAAACCACCACCAGTTAGCACAAGCGTTGCAAGAAGAATGGAATAACATCCCCCAACAACAGATTCAACGTGTCATTGGCTCGATGAGAAGGCGCTGTCAAGCAGTGATAACAGCTCAAGGTGGACATACCCGGTACTGAAATCAAGATTTCATTTTTTCGTGGGGATGCCACACTGACTTTAGTTTTTATCTTTCTTTCATGACACTTTCACTAAAATCAAAGTGATCACTTGGTCTTTTATTCAATATTCAACCACATTGTGTGCCAACTTTTATTTCATTTCGTCCATGAAATCACGCACAGTGCCCCATAAAGTGTTGCACACTTACTTTGTTCCATGAGTATCACACAAAAAAATCATCACAGGTAGTAATTAAAGTGGACGAGTTTTCACTCCACGCATTAGTTTAGAGCCAAGAGATACCAGTCTTTCTGTCACCTTGAGACGTCGTCAGTTTCCTATTATTTTAACGCTTGCCACGACACAATAAAGCACAGGGACAATCATTTAGGTGTATACCCACCTGAAGCAGTCTTTGCTCATGGTCAACTTTATATAGAGCTCACGCGAGGAAGGACACCAATATTACAGTATATATTTAAGACACAGGCTATCAAGGCAAACATTTTAAAGATAACTTTACTTTTACACAAAATGTGATTAAAGAGCTGCTAAGTAATTATGGTAGTCAAATTACACTCGATTTACATATTCCAACCTCTCGCCTGCTAAACATGCTGCAGACTGCTCATATGTTTGTGTGAGTATTAACTTATGTCAAGTTCTGTCCCATGCCATCAGCTCAAAGTCTTTCCATATCTTCTTCATTTCTGACACCAGTTCTCTTCTCCGTGTGTTTTTCAGCTTCCTTCTGCCTTTCTTACCCTGGAGATTCCAGAACAAGGACTGCCTTGTAATGCTATTAACATGTTCCCTCAGTCTGTGTCCTATCCATTGCCAGCATCTTCTTTTCATCTCTTGTTCCACTGATACATGTCGGGTTTTTGTGGCAAACAATGCAAGACTGACAATATCTGAAATACTCCATCAAAAAGTCATATCTAGAACATGCTTAGAATCTGTGAAAGACAGAATAAAATGATTCAGTCACCTGGTTAGAATGCAGACAGATGAGTATCATCATGTGTCTTTCAGGCTAAAACAACAAGACATGGTTATCAAAGAAACTGTGGAAAAACCAACTGGCATGGTAGTAGAAGTAAGGAAAATAGATTACCCATCATTCAAGCTTCTCAACATAGTCATTAACTTTAATAAGCCTTCCCAAGATATGAATGGCAATGGAAGTAAAGAAATAGATTACCCATCATACAAGTTTCTCAAGATAATCATAAACTTTAATGAGCCTTCCCGAGATATATAAATAAATATTAGACAAACATAAAGGTATGTTTTCAGGCACTCGTAAGAAATAAAGAAGTAGAACACTAGACAACATAAAAACAACAGACGTGAGTGGCTTACCCAGGATTTGAAACCCGGCCCTTCCGTACGACAACACCGCCTAGCTATACAAGCGAATCACACTATCCTCCCGGCCAGCTAGGCATCCCCAAATAAAAGATGCTTTACTGACCAGTCATTAGTGCGAAACGCAAGACAACACCGGAAGTTTACAATGGGCAGCTTAGCCTTATTAATGACGCAATCACTTCTGTTGTTCCCCTATTATACAGTATATGTCAGTCCACACAAGACAAAGACCTTGATACTGTGTCTAGTAAATGATAGAAGACTTAAGAACAGTAGTATAGAACAGAGGGTAGGTTTCTTGATATGAATGGCAATGGAAGTAAAGAAAATAGATTACCCATCATAAAGCTTCTCAAGATAGTCATAAATTTTAATAAGCCTTCCCAAGAAGAATTGCTGATTCCTTCCATGGCAATGGAAGTAAAGAAAATAGATTACCCATCATACAAGTTTCTCAAGATAATCATAAACTTTAATGAGCCTTCCCGAGATATGAATGGCAATGGAAGTAAAGAAGATAGATTACCCATCATAAAGCTTCTCAAGATAGTCATAAACTTTAATAAGCCTTCCCAAGATATGAATGGCAATGGAAGTAAAGAAAATAGATTACCCATCATTCAAGCTTTTCAACATAGTCATAAACTTTAATAAACCTTCCCAAGATGTGAATGGCAACAGAGGAATAGAAGAAGCGACATAATGAGATAACCATATAACATCAAGTCCAACACGAAAATAAGAATCTTCAACTCAAATGTTAAGTCAGTCCTATTGTATGGCTCTGAGACATGGAGAGCAACAAAAACAACAACTAAAAAGCTACAGACTTTTATAAATGGGTGCTTGCGTAGAATAGAGGGATTAAAATGGTATGACAAAGTCTCAAATGTGGAATTGATGACAAGAACCAGACAAGTGCCAGTGGAACAAGAGCTGAGAAGAAGACGCTGGCGATGGATAGGACACACATTGAGGAAACCTGTTGATAGCATTACAAGGCAGTCCTTGTTCTGGAATCTACAGGGAAAGAGAGGCAGAGGTAGACCAAAAAACACATGGAGAAGAGAGCTGGATACAGAGGTGAAAATGAGGAAAACATGAAAAGAACTTGAACGGATGGCACGGGACAGGAAGACATGGCATGTATTTGTTGAAGGCCTATGCTCCTCGGGGCGCTAAAGGGTATTGATTGATAAAACATTTAGTAAATTTGCAATTTTTCTTTAAATCTATCAACAGAAGACAGTCAGAATATACAGGGCATCTGAGAATTATTCATTGGATTATGAAGTTAGCAGCTAAGATTGTTACGATAAATGAAACTGCATTTGCTGCCTTAGCCCAAGTAATTTTATTGGTCACATTTAATGAAATTCACATTAAAAATGAAAAGCTGAGGACACAGTTTTTCAATGTGTCTTCTGTGCACTCTTTGTAACACATATATTGTCCAGTTGATACTCCAGTTCCTGCGATATGTTTTACAGCAGCACAGCTGCAATCAATTTCAATGAATGTGACCAATAAAATTCCTTGGGTTAAGTGAGCAAATGCAGTATCATTTATCTGTAACACTCATCTGCTCAAGGTTATTGAACTTCATAATCCAGTGGATCAATGCAGGCGACCTTCTGTCTTGACTGACTGTGTGTGGTGCACCACTTTGGGTGGGGACCTCCCAGTAATGATAAAACAGACAGACTGCTGTGTCCGTTTCAGATTCTGCTCTTTTCCTCAGACCTCCGGGTCCTGAGTGTTCCTCTATAAATGCCTTTGTGCAGATGAGGAAGGGACATTCCTCGAAACCTTCGGGTATATGAAAAGTCCACACCAGTTGCCACACACTTCAATAGTCCTGACCACCAGGGTCCCATCGACATCCAGGTCACTGCGATCCGATCCTGCTCCTCTGACACTGCCAGCCGAGAACAGCTTGAGAACCGTCTTATCCACCGCATGGGGTGTCTAAAACCAGCCGGTCTCAACACTTTCCACACCTTTGTCTGAGGTCACATTTTCCTCTCTTGCTCTATTTGGACTCTTTGTAGACTACTTTCTTTGTCTTTTGTCCTCGTAAGACGAATCACCTTTTTTCGATTTTTTTTCAAACCCACCCCTCTACACCTCGTTTCACGGGGTAGATGAGGTTCCGATTATGAGATGAGATGAATCCAGTGGATAATTCTCGGACACCCTGTAAACTTCAACAAGCAGAGAAGAAATATCATATATCACTTCGCTGGTCTACACTTTTGCCTTCGCCAGAGTTTTTAACAATAACAGCACAATCACAAAAATAGTGTTATTATAGTTTAATTGACTGTTAGTAACAATGATATATTTTATCATATTACATTTGTTACATTTTATTACCTCTAATTATTTTACATGCAAATCTCACATATTTGCAAAATCTGTCGGCAGTTATCACCAGGTATAGCATTTCTTTCAATGAGCGCAGACGAAATAAATAATCATCAGCAAAAATAAGAGTTTCTGTCACACCATCAATCTACTATGAACAATGTCCATGCCTTCACAACATATATGTTAAAAGTCATAAACACATACGATGGTGAGAAACATACACCAAATGAGCGATACAAGCAGATGGAAAAAGTAAACACCCACAGTGATGAGCGAAAACAGAACAATAATAATACAAGAAAATCGTAAAACCTGAAAGAAATACCGAAACAAGAAAGTAAATAATCAACGAAACGAAAAAAAGAATGAACAAAACCTCGGAACAAGTACAAGGTCACTTAGCTAGATCAGTAGATGCTTGGAATAGAACGCAGTGGTACTTAGTATAAGAAATCGTCTAATGAAGTGACGTATAAGATAGCGACAATTTAAAAAGATAAAAAAGGATACGAACCAAAAAAAAACATAAGAAGATAGATCGAAAAAACAACGAATAAAGAAGAATGAAAAAGAGAGATAAGCTACCAGAATTTATGCAAAATGATGTTGGACATTAAGACCATCAGGAGATAAAACGCCCATTTGAAAAATAAGACGATTCTCCAACGAAAAGCGAGTTCGGTCATCACCGACACATGAAAGGAGGGCAGTGACATGAATATCGGAATTACCTGAATATTTATTTGATATATCAGCTTTGCGCTGTTTTTATGTTGTTACACATTACGCTTGCAAAGAGCATCAACAAAACTTTTATTCATTATTTTTTGTTTCCTGCGCATGGAATCTATGTATAATTGAGTAATGTTTTTTTGTAAACTTTAATTATTCATCTTTAGACCGTTTCATATAAATCTATAATACTAAAAGTCCATCTTTTTAAACTTACCAGCTTTATTTAAATATAAGCTGATGTGAGTGATTTCAGCGAGAAATGCATTTTTTAGTTAGTAAAAGTTTAAAATTACGAAGAAAAAATAATAATATTGTGAAAAGACGCGCATGTACTGGCGTCTGCTGTACGTTACTCATGTACGAGTAAATATAATCATCTTTATCATAATTTTCCCTTTCGCTCCTTATGGAGCATTGAACAGCTGCTGCAGCTGGTTCAGTCAATACCCTTTAGCTCCCCAAGGAGCATAGGCCTTCAGCAAACACATGCCAAGTCTTCCTGTCCCGTGCCATCCGCTCAAGTTATTTCCATGTTTTCCTCATCATTTTCACTTCTGTATCCAATTCTCTTCTCCGTGTGTTTTTTTGGTCTACCTCTGCCTCTCTTTCCCTGTGGATTCCAGAACAAGGACTGCCTTGTAATGCTATCAACAGGTTTCCTCAATATGTGTCCTATCCATCACCAGCGTTTTCTTCTCAACTCTTGTTCCACTGGTACTTGTCTGGTTCTTGTCATCAATTCCACATTTGTGACTTTGTCATACCATTTCAGTCCTTCTATTCTACTCAACACCCGTGTGTTGCCGGGGCCCGAAAGGGGAGCAAAGAATAGTAACACTGCACCCTACCACGCATGTCGTAAAAAGCGACTAAGGAGGGTTGGGCATGGGGCTGTTTACCCCATCCCGTAAAAACTTCGCACAGCGGGCTGATCACCTGCTTGCCAACCAATCTGATTACGGAAACAACGATAGATTGTTTGGTCTGTTTTTGTTCCACAAAGACGCCACTAGGCGTGGTGGAAACAGCGATAGATTGATCAATTTGTTGTTGCCCTGAGACGCCACTAGGCGTACTGGCCACATACTGCTTTGCCGGTTGGTGGCTAAGGATGGAAGAAGAAGAAGAAGAAGAATCACAAGCTTGTAGTTTGCCGATGATAACAACGGACTAGCTGGAGGAGAATAGGAGCTGTTAACCTTATTACTTAGCTTGATACTGCTGACAAAAGATAAGGCAAGGAGGTCAACGCCAAAAGAAAGGTATTTCCCAATAATCCACAAGGAATAAAATGAAATATGATAAACTGACGAGCTGCAAACTCTGACCCAGCTGATGATAGATCCAGAAACGATATACTAGCAAGATTAACTTTAACAATGTCGGGCCAAACAATTGCAGGTGCTGCAAGTGTATTAGGTTATATGAGATATTGTCAACACCAGATGATTTTTTTGTGAGGTAATGAGTTTGGCAGGGAAGCTACCTCTGACACAGATATGAACAGCAGCTCAGGAAGTATAATACTTCTCAACCTTGTGTGAACAAAATGATGCAGTATTGCATACTCAGGAATACAGAGTCTGTGTCTGCAGATCCTGTGAGAGATGAACAGAACTGTCAGAAATCATCGGTAGCAAGTTTTGTGGATTAGGATATAAATCGATGAGCGGAGTCTGCCGACTTATGGCTTGTCTGATGTTTCTGTATTTTTTACTGCTACCAAGTGTTTAAAGTAATCCTTTGCAATATTTTTTGTAATCAGTAATGTCGTCAATCTTTTTAAATAGTCACAATTTAAAAAATTTACTTGATGTTGAACCTTCGGGATGATGACAATGATGAAACTGTTCAAATTTTCATCTGATACGGTTTCAAGGAAGTCTTTTGATCCTTAGCCGCCAAACGTCAAAGCAGTCAGTGGCCATCACGCCTAGTGTCGTCTTGTAGGGCAACAACAAATTGATTCCACTTTGCTCGGTCGGTGGCCATCCTTCGTACAGTGCCCCAACTCTGGTTCATTCTTTGCATCTCAGCCTCCACAGTCCTCCGCCAAGTTGTTTTTGGTCGGCCTCTCTTTCGTTTTCCTTCAGGGGTCCAAAGCATAGCTGTTCTTGTGATGGCATCGGGGTCCTCTTCTGAGGACATGGCCAACCCAGCTCCACCGTCTGCCAGCTATGATGGTGTGCATGTCCTCTTGCTTGCTACGAGTAAGCAGATCTTGGTTAGTGATGGTATTCGGCCAAAAGATTCGGTGAATTTTTCTTAGGCATGTTGTGTGAAAAGAGGACAATTTCGACATTTCCTTCTCTGTAACTCTCCAGCATTCCGCACCATAGAGAAGCACAGAAAGCACACAGCTCTGATATAAATTTATAATCTTAATTTTGTGCTTGTGCTGTATTGGGAGGACTTCCAGATGTTGTTTAGGCTAAAGAAGGCTGTTCTTGCCTTATTCATTCTGATGTTGATGTCTTTGCCTGCCCCGCCGTCTGGTGTTACTATGCTTCCTAGGTATGTGAAGGTATCTGTCTGTACCAATTGCTGATTCCTTACTGATATGGGCTCAGGGTTGCTCACATTGAGCGTCATGACCTCAGACTTCTTTAAATTGATGTTCAAGCCCACCTGCTGGCTAAACTTATTAAGTCTATCCGTTTTTTCCTGGATGTGTTGATGTGAATGTGCCAGCAGTGCAATGTCATCTGCATATTCCAGATCTTCCAATGTAGAAAATGTTGTCCATCTTATTCCTCTTGGACTGCCCTCTGTTGTCTGGCGCATCACCCAGTCTATGACTGTTAAAAATAGAGTGGTTGATAAGGGGCATCCCTGTCGTACTCCTGTCTTCACCTCAAAGGTTAGGTTGCTCTGCCCAACACTACATGTAAAGTTGGCATAGAGGCTTTTTATGATTGACACTATGCAGCTTGGAATTCCATAAGCCCTCAGTATTTTCCATAAACTGTCCCTATGTATGCTGTCAAAAGCCTTTTCAAAATCAACGAAATTAATGTAAAGTTGTCTTTGCCATTCTGAGCACTGCTCTATAATGTTCCTGAGAGTGAATATATGATCTACACATCTTCTATTCTTTCTAAATCCTGCTTGTTCTTTCCTCAGTTTGTGGTCTACTGCCTTTGAAATTCTCTGTATAATTATACTGCCTAGTATTTTGCTGGGAACTGAGAGAAGAGTGATTCCTCTCCAATTATTGCAGTCTGCAAGATCTCCCTTCTTGGGCAATTTGACAATTATTCCTTTGTTCCAATCTGATGGTGTTGTCCCCGTTTTCCAGACTTGTGCAAATAGTGGTTCTAATAGTTCTGTTGCTAGCTCAGGGTCTGTCTTAAATAGCTCTGCATTTAAGTTATCATGGTTAAGTGGACATGTTGATACAAATTGAACCGTCATATCTGACTCTCAGATGAAGAGTTTTAACATTATAGTCATAAAGTAGCTCATGAGCTAACTGATGTCTCCATCTGACCCTGCACCTGTTAACTAACTAGAGAAAAATGTATAATTACATGAGCAATGTATCAAAGACATGACATAATAATGATGGTTATGGCAAGAAAGCAAGAAACACTACATATCTTCATAATTCACCTTCACCTGTAACATACACAGTGTTGAATAATAAAGAATTTGTTTCAATTATTGCTGTACAATCTATTATCATCATCTTTGCCATGACAGCTGGACACTGCGTCATATGCATAAAAGATGACACGGTAGACAGTAAAAGAAATGGAGGAGTGACACACAACTATTATGGTGATGCTGGAACGAGGACTGTGTATACGATACTTTTCTACCAGGAAAAACACAACGGATAAGCTGAGAATAGTCTTATCGAAGAAAAATGTTTCATATTTTCACAATACATGTATTATATATGCCCTTCATTCTACATTATAAATGTAAGTAAATAAATATTACACACATACGGGTATGTTTCAGGCACTCATGAGAAATACAGAAGTAGAAAACTAGACAACAGAAAAACAGCAGAAGTGAGTGGCTTACCGGAGAATCGAACCCAGGACCTTCCGAACGGCACCACCGCCTAGTTATGCAAGCAAATCACACTATCCTCCCTGCCAACTAGGCACATTATTTATTTAAAATATAGGTTTGTTTTTAAATTGCTATTGCATTATTAAATTATAATAATAATAATAGCCCCTTCAGTCATAACTGACTATGGGAATGCGCCCCTGAGGTGACAGCCCTCAGCTGCTTATTTTCCTGGTGCTCCTTTCGACGTTTTCTCCTCACCTCTGCTTCTTGTGTGAGCCTCTCTTCGCCCAATCTGAGGTGGCACCGTAAATAGCATCGCCACTTAGTGCGATCGGCAGCTTTATCCTCCCATGTTGCTGGATCCATGTCCAGTGCCCTCATATCTCTCTTGCACACATCTTTGAACCTCAGCTGTGGTCGCCCAACTGTTCTCTTGCCATCTGCTAATTGTCCGTAGAAGATATCTTTTGGGATGCGACCATCATCCATGCGGCAAACATGGCCAAGCCAGCGAAGTCTGCGCTGTCTAAGAAGTGTATACATACTTTGAAGGCCAGCACGTGACAACACCTCGACATTTGTCACTTTATCTTTCCACGAGATGCCGAGGATGCGGCGTAGACACCGCAAATGGAAGGTATTGAGCCTTCTTTCTTGCTTAGCATAGGTCGTCCAGGTCTCGCTGCCATATAGGAGTGTGCTGGTGACGCAGGCATTATATACTGCAGCTTTGGTCTTCATTGTGAGTTTAGAGTTTCCCCAAACACGCGATGTGAGGCGGGCAAAGGTAGCTGCAGCTTTGCCAATGCGGCTGTCGATTTCTGTATCCAGTGAGAGTTTGTCACTGATGGTAGACCCTAGGTATGTGAAGTGGTGCACCACTGCCAATTCATAGTTATCGATATTATATTATAACAAATAAAATTTTAAAATGTAACAGCAAAAAACTCATAAATGTAAGAATGAATGCGCCATCATTATGAATGTTACTACAAGTTCTCAAATTTAAAAAAAAAAAAGGATCATTATCATAAATCTTTTTCGTTCCCTGTGGAACTCATCTCTTCCCTCGAGGGTTCCAACTGACATGAATTATTAAGTCTGGCTGCACTGTAAAAGAATACCCTTCCTTTGTTCTACATGAACCACAGAGCTGCTGCAGCTGTTATTTGCCATTGATTTCTAATTTAGCTCATCCCAGCTGCTTGGTTTTCTTTTCAACTACCCTTTTTCACATTCTATTTTTTTTTTTTAAACAGGAAAACCCCCAACTTTTCTGAATATGCAGTCTTAATAAATATGCAACATTCATCAGCATGACTTCATTTAACATTATAAAGGTTGTGCATCAGATCTCCCCTATAAAACAAAGTTCAGCAAACAAACAACACCGCAAAAGGACATGAAATACTTTGACACTGGCTTCTTGCAAGCGGGTTTACTGCAATGATGACCCTATGCTTTTTTAGGGGAGAAAAAAAAAGAAAAATATCTCATGTCTTGCTCTTGTCATTAGTTCCACATTAGTTATCTTGTCATACTATTTCTATCCTATCCCATGCAAGCACCCATTTATGAAAGTCAATAGCATTTTTTTTGGTTTCTGTTGTCCTCCCATCTAACATGAGATACCAGGTGAAAAATATCATACGTTGCCAGCAATGAATGTAAAAAACCAATAAATAGCTCAAACCTACAAAACTATGCTGATTTTCAGATCTTGGCTATATCTCAAAAATTTATTTTTGTCAACTATTAGTAACCGATATGCCTTGGCTTCAAAACCCAGTCCCAGTAGACCCAAGTAGAATAGTCCCAACTACAATGGTATGGTCATGTCTGCAGAATGGGAGAACATCGGTTACCGCGACAAATATGGGAAACAAAGGGTCACGGATTCAGACCTCTAGGACGACCCAGACTTCGCTGGGAGGACAACATTAGACAATCTCTAACGGACAGATTGGAACACAGCCAGGAGGAAGACAGCCGATAAGATTATAAGGTGCTCTCTCTGGCAAACCTCTTCACCCCAAGGAAGAAGAGGAACAATAACTATTAATAACACTGCAAAAACCAAAACAACCTCAGAGATACTAAGAAATATAATTCGTTAACTAAGCTCCATAGCCCAAACACAAAATAGCACAACAATCATATTTTACAGTGAATGCTATAAGAGCTAACATCAAAAGGCACACTGGGTCATCAATATTAACTATAAACTAGTTTTATTACATGTCTTCACTTTTACCATGATCATTTGTGCCTTTTGTGTTATGGCAAACACAATTCAAAATAATAAAACAAATGAAATGCTTATATTTTCTGGTACTGATTATAATCCTGATCCTTATATATTTAAAAAAAATCTTGCAGAAATGAGACTGCATTCACTGTCGCTCAAATCATATATTGTTATTTGAGCTCAAATTTTTTAAATGTTGATCAACATTTTTGTTTACAATTCTGCAGAAAGTAAAGTAAATATTTTTTTTTTAAATTAAAAAAAAACCTTTCTTAGAAATCACATTCAAAACTACACCAGATCATGGTAATAGCATTTAAAGTATGACAGAAACACACAGTCACACCCACAAGGCATTCTCACAATGCTGATGGTGCAATAGTAAATGTCAAGATGGTACCAAATACCAACCATATTTAACTTCCAGTTTCATAAATAAACATTTTCATTTTAACATTATGGTAGAAGTATTTAATAGCAATGACTTTAAAACGCTAAAGATTTATCTGATTAACACAATAAAAATCCTGGGTAAAATTATTTTATAAGATCTTTCAAGGAGACTCATAAGAAATCAACATGGGCGCATTTAAAAAAAAATAGAACCATTAGGTATTGGCTAAATAATTAAAATTAAATATAACTTAAAAATAAAGGCTAATAATAAATCTGCTTACTAACAGTCAATTCTCTAACTGGACACCAAGGCAACAGGCAGTAACTTGTCACTACAGATGTCTCCCATATTATAAAATATTTTGACTCAAACATTATGTCATACAAGCATCAAAGCAAAGTTATTAATTATCTAACCACAGCTCGTAACTAAACCTGACCACATTTTCCCCTTTTTAAGTAACAGAGGACCAATTATTATATTTCTCCTTTGTAATGAAGTTTCCATGTTCTTTATTTCTTTTATAAGCTTTTAACAAGTGGTTATATCATCAATAAAAATGTGTAAAATTTCCTGTGACATTTACCTCAATGTATATTATTTTTGTAGGAGTGTCAATACTGAGAAATGACAGCATTAGCACTTTTGAGATGGTTATGGTGTTAATGCAAACAGAAAATGCTGCAGAGATAGGGAAAACACTTTAATGACTCACAACACCACTACTGACTGCACTAACAGAAAATGTAGAATTAATCAGTAGTAGAATTACTAGAAACAACAACAGTAGTAGTACAATATTGGTGGATATTTACAAAAAACAGTGCTGCTCTGGTGCAGAGAAGCAGTACAGGTAAATAACCTTTTATCGGAACACCTGAAAACGGAAATATTCCAAAAATCATGTTTCTCTGGGCTATTTTTCGATCACAATCTGGGTGGTTTCTTACTATTTTGGATGACTTTGGGCTATTTTCGCTAATTTAGGCTACTTTTCAAACATGATCTGAGCCACACCTGAAAACCAAAATTAAATCAGGTTTCCAAAACAAAGCTGTCTCCGAGGATTTCGGATAAAAGGTTTCAGACCTGTAGTAATAATGGAATACTAATATTTCCAGGAGAAAAAGAGACAGCACAAGTCTTCATCTTCTTCACCACTGCACTGGCCCCTTGCAGGAAGCCTGCATTAAAGCATTCACATGGTCTTGCAGTGATGGTTTCTGTATCAATCTATTTTATATGATGAGATTGCTAGCCTCCCCCCATACACCTCATTTTAGTTGCCTCTTCTGACAAGCCTGAGGTTAAAGTAGTTATATCCTTTCTGTGTCTCCTCAGAGACCCTGGGGAACTACATGGGACAGTAGTAGCTGTATTAAAAGTAATAAAGACAGCAGTAGCTGTATTAAAAGTAGTAAAGACAGCAGTAGCTGTATTAAAAGTAATAAAGACAGCAGTAACTGTATTAAAGGTAGTAAAGACAGTGTAGCAGCAAACACAGAAATCATCATCATCACCTTTCAGCTCCTCAAGGAACATAGGCTGTCAACAAACTTATACCAAGTCTTCCTGTCCTGTGCCATGAGCTCAAGCTCTTTCTGTATGTTCTTCATTCCTTTTATGTCTGTCTCTAGTTCTCGTCTCCATGTGTTCTTCGGTCTTCTTCTACCTCTCTTACCCTGGGTGTTCCAGAACAAAGACTGCCTTGTAGTGATATCAACAGATTTCCTCTAAATGTGTCCTATCCATCGCCAGCATCTTCTAAACATTAAAATAGGTTATATATTAATAATGTGCTGATAATTAACAATAAGTAATGATAGCACAACACAAACATCAAGGTAACAAACAACATCAACAGTTGTGGCAATAACTGTCAGTAACATTCTGCACTAAAGTATGAAATTAATACAACAGATTAATACATGATGTTCAAAAAGATGATGTTCATTTACCTCATGAAGAACGCCTTATTGTTAACATTTTATAAATACTGTTGTTTTTGTAAGACTGCAAGGCAAGTCATGTTATCAAAATGTATCTTCAGAATTGCACTTCAGGCTGCAGCATTGATTTGCACTGACAAGAAAGTTAATGTATACTCAAGTGAACCCCGTAGCATTTAAAAAAATGCTGACAACTGTATGCTGACGTTGCCAAATAGCACTTTTAATGGATGAAGGTGAAAGTATATCGCCCTTTTTTTGCCATTAAAATGAATTTTAACCAATTAGAAGAGATCGGCTTAGGCAAGGTTCACATATTTTAATGGCTAATTTCCAAATGAAAACCATATGTCCTTGAAAAACTTCTTGTAACACTATCGTCATTAATTTTGCCAGTTACTAATAAAGATACAATGTTTAACATTCCATTGGTGTTATTTTAATTTTGTTTTTGTTTAAAATGAACACCCTCTGTAAACATATTGAAAAAAAAAAAAAAAGCACAACAACAACCAGACAACAAATTATGTCACTATAATAATCGTACTTACTCAAATTGAACTTAGTCAACTTTTGCTAAAATCAATACAGAAAATCTCTAGAAGTAAAAGTCTTAATTTTCACATCTTCTGCAACAACAAGCAGATAATGAACTAATAAAAATATCAATAATTATAAAAACACATAAGTCAAGCACAATTTTTTTTTAACTGCTGGTCAAAAACATTTTAACAAACCAGAGAAAACAAACAAAAAACTCAAAACTGACTAACTTAATTATTCATCAACAAACAGAAAAAAATAACGCAATAGGTCATAACCAAAAATCCAAGATATTAAAGGAGGGAAGAGGAACAAAGTTGACAGTTCTTTTTTTTTGTTTTAAAACGAACGCCCGCTATTACTAGAGGCGAAATTTCAGGTTAGTATATCTAACCTGAGACTGATTTTACGTGAGTATCCTATTTTCTCTGTACACTGACAGGTGTCCTCTCGCCATTCAGGCAGATACTCGCCGTCTTCGGAGAGTACCCATTAGAGCTGGGTCGGTTCAGGAGCCGTTCAGGTTATTCCAGTCCCTGGTCAACGACACTTCTTAAAATGTTCTTGCCAGGGCTCGAATTAATCCAGTCCAAATCCCGGTCGACGATACTTCTTCAAATGTCCTCGCCCAGGCTTGAACCTGGATCACCCGATCGCCTGCGCAGTGTGGTAACCATTACACCAGCGCGGCTCCCAGACAGTTTTTTAAACTATTAATATGATACCAAGATAAACAAACAGCTGCAACAGCATTTAAAAATGGGCTTACAGAGTACAGCACCAATTTAATAATTAGCTGACACTGTAGAGGATACACTCTGAACTGAAATAACAATCTTTATTTTCTGATTTCAAAAACAAAAGCAGTTTGCAAGTATATGTACCATTAACATTCCAGTATCTGCATATACTACGTTTGTTTGCATGCTATTACAAACCTTTACAAACATATACTCTGACAAGCTAACAAATGCAAATATATCTAAGTTGGCAGCTGTTTAACACTTTTATAAGTTGATAAGATCATATTTAGCTTTATTAAAACCAAACTATCAGATCATACCTCTTGTCCAGTTATGAGATAAGGTTGTTGCTCTGATAAAAATTCACACTAAACATCACTTTTTCCAAAGCCGTGATTGTTTTTTTTTTTTTTTTTTTTACACTTTGCACTATTAAATTCCAGCATCAGATCAAACTCTTTTCCGAGGTAACAATTTAAAACAAAAAGACTGTGGTAAAAGCAATTATTAGAACACACCAGTTGCACCATGTAATTAGGACAATATAACTCTGGTAAAAGCAATTTAGAAGAAACATCTAGTAAAAGTATTATCACAATAGTGTTTAAAAAAAATTTAATTCAACCAAAACAGTTTTAAGATCTGTAACTAGGTTTCATTTTAATAGCTCCCAAATATGTATTAGAGAATAGCTAAATCAGAAGCACCTGTGAAAACAGTGATAAACATATGCTAAATTATATTAAACATTCTAAAAAATACCCACTTTCCACATCTAAATATTTACACATTATGGCAGATGCGACATGAAACAATTCAGCCAACAGTAATGTACAATGACAGGAGTGACTTTAACAACACACAAGACTTGAGCTATTCCTGCAGAAAATTACAAAACTTTGTCTCCAAATTACTTTGTTTTCCATAGACCAACACTGTGGCAGTGTCACATTTGTCAGCAAATTTGACTGTCAAATAAGGCCAAAACGTGGCTGTATTAAGCTTCAGTGGAGACAGATATTTCAGATCTTCTAATGTTCACAATAAACTGAACTAGTCAAAGGTGTTACTTCTACAGTGCTAAGAAGCTGGTTTTTGTAACTAAAAGTTATTAACATCTACCATAGCATCAAAAATATTTGAGCACTCAAATCATCACATTACCAGGAAAATTAGTAATGACAATGTCCTGAGAGAAGTCAGTGTATAAATGAAGCTTATTATTCATATTAGAAGCAAACAATCCACGTCTGAACATGTTATAAGAAGAGAACATCTGGAATATATTGTGACAATAGGAACGATTGAAGGAGAAATAAACAGAATGACAGAGTGAATGTACTGGACAGTTTGACATCATGGCATGGAAAGAGTCAATGGCAGAATTGATAAACAGAACTGAAGACAGGAGGCTGTGGAGAGACATGATCACCTAACCCAGCTGGCAAGGTACTTGAAGAAGAAGAAATAGAAGAACTAGGAAAATAGCAATATCCTGTGTTTACACAATAATCAAGGTGTGTCTTATTAAGTACATGAGAATAACTTCATTACAGCTGTGACAGTTTTATGGCTTTCATACAACACACGGGGCAGCAGTCTCTTAACTATATCCATAAATAATGCAGAAGTTCGTCTAGAACAGCCTACATTTGTGTTAACTGAAATTTAGAATATCTTATGCCAAGAAAAAGTAACAGTTAAAATGAATTCTACTGCAGATGATAGGAAACTCTTTACAGAGCGATACAACAGGAAGCAATCTGATCATCAGAAGAAATCCCCCCGTCCGGCAAGTGTTTCGGCCCTATATACTCCTTTATTACATTAACAAGATAAACAGCATTAGTTCTGATAAACAGAAAGTTCCACAATCAGCTGATGGAAAACTGAAATTTCAGACAGACGTTGTACCACTGGTGCATTAGAACACAGTATCTGTCGTTTCTGAACATTCCTTAAAATGTACTTCTGAATATTCCTTTTGTCATACAATGTTCTGGAGTAAATATTATGCATAGCTTTGGCAATATGGCTTTAAAAGATACGAATTACATAGTGGAAAATAAATTAAACAACTAATTAAGCAGAATAACAAGTACTGCACTAAAAGAAAAAAATAAATAAGAAATAGAACCCATTTATAGCATTGAAAACAATTATTAACACTTAATTTCATGAAATAATAGTCCTGAACCATGTTCAGAAGCTGCAAAGGATCAACAGATGAGCAACGGTCTAGCATAACATTTGAGGATGAGAACATGAAGTCAAATAGTTTGTAAGATTTGTGCCAGATTTAACCCTCTGAATGGTTTACTGAATTTTACTTCACAGAGTGGCCTTTATGGACTATCCCCAAATATTATGAATCTGTCCATGAAGTCTTATCTGATTATCCAATTTATGCAGACATCAAAGACATCTGTTTATAACTACTTTATCTACACTGAGATTTTAAGTGCATAGCTTACAATTTCAAAGTATGCTAGCAAATACTACAGCATTTTCACAAAACCCTCTGCTGAATGACAAAGATGATCACATTTTCTCATTTCTGGTTCCCCTGAAATGGGTTCCTTACCTGCTTCAAAGTCTTTAAGCTTTCTTTTCATATGCCAAAAATAAATTTGACATTCTGCATCAAGCCAGCATAAATATAACAATGTTTTTACTAAAGACTTACAAGAATTGGGCTAACAGTCAAGGTAATTGACTAGACTGCTGTGAATATCAGCTCACCAGCAATGTGGGCAAGGAAAAAAATTACACTGTAGGTCTTATAAAAACCATGTCATTTGCAACTTGACATTAAGCATTAATAAAAGTAATCTGCTTTACATGATACTGGCACAACAGGATGAAAGACCGCAATGACAAAACCAGAGGAAAAAAAAAACTGTGATAGTTGTGGAGTGCTATAATTGTCTTCTGCTGGATGACATGAAATTTCTAAAGTGCTTAATTCAATATAAACCAGTTCATACTGAGCAATGTTAAGTCAATGACATCTCAAAAATGTAAATGCTGTATCTTATTTCACCACTAAATGCCAGATTATACATCAAACAACACCAAGCCTAACTGACTATCACAAATGTATTTGTTTATCTCTAGGATCAAATTAAAACAGAAATCGTCATCCTAACAGGCATATACATCTATGTACTTTATTCTGAAAAAAAAAAAAAACACACACACACACACACTGTTTCATGACAGTGTTATATTAAATAACAGGTTTCACCTTGGTATCTGGCTTGATTTTGTAAAACTTATCAAATTCCTCCACCTCTTGCTTGATTTCCTGCTCAGAGTATGGAGGTGGGTGAAGGATTGGATGTGCCAAAGGAAATTCACTTGGGTGCTTGTGGAGTACCTCATCAACAAATGTCAGATGGTATTTTTCACGTTCTTCGTGACTCATCATGTAACTGAAGACAAGCAATATGTAAGTAAAATAACATCAATTAATACACACAAATACATGAGTTAATGAGTATTCAATTGGCCAAGCAAATACAGCGCCTGCCTCTCTGTGGCAAAGTTGCCAGGTTTCAGGATCGAAACCTGGTAGTCACACTTCAGTCTACCAAAATGTAAATGGGTACCTGCCTCTGCTCTTGAGTTAGGGAAGGCAAAGGCAGAGAGGAAGGTAACTGGTCACTCCACCTCATAACGCTGGACGTAGTTTAGTGAAGTCTCTAAAACTTCACTCCCTTATTGCAGTATCAGCTATGAGACAACCTATCGTGAGGTGAGAGAAAAGTCTTGGCATGTCATTTTAATTTACCAAAATACACACCATGGCACACGTCTGCAGTATCAAAGCAGTGGATATTTCCTCTTCTATAACTTTCAAGTCACTGTGTTTCATAGACCACAAATTATTTAGTGCCATTCCGTCTTGTTTAGTTCCTTCATGTCTTCTTCATCCTTCATATTTGTGTCCCCTCTTCTTTTTGAGTTTTGGAATCTCCTTCTTATATACCAAAGGATTCTAGAATAAGATCTGTCTTGTGGTACTTTTAGCTGGTTTTCTCAGTATGTGTCTCATCCACCACCTAAGTTACATCTGGTTCTTTCCATCGCTTCCACACTGATGATCCTGTAATACTCATTATCACCATTCCATGGTGATACATTCCATGACAAACATGGGGCTATTACTGTTGCCACCTATTTCTATTATAGGGTCATCTTTCTCAGCTCTGCCCATGAGATCTCCACTATCTTTGCTTTTCTTCCATTGTTTGTCTCCATGTTCTCTTAGGTCTCCTCACTCTTCTATTCCTCTGTGGGTTCCATCCAAAGGCATGTTTGGCTATCCTGTTTTAAGGTTGTTTCTTGAGGGTGTGTCTTATCCATCTCTATTTTCTCTCTGTAATCTCCAGCTGTGTTTTATATTGTCTGGTTCTATTTCACAGATTTGTGTTTGTTATTGTACCTCACTGTTTGATGAGAAGGAAGCAATGGTGGCATCTTCTGTCATACTATTTTAATCCCTTTATTATTATGCGCAAGCACCCATTTATGAAAGTCATTACATTGGTATACATAACAGGCTATTTCTCTAACAAATGGTTTTATGAATGATGTTTAGTCTGAGCAGTTTTCCAAAACTTCACATAAAAACCAATTGTACAGCTCTTCCCCACAGAATGGACTACACACTCTTAAGCCCATGCCCTACAGCAAAGTATAGTTTGTATACTAAACAAATAATACAACTTAATATTACATATTTTAAAAAAAAAACGGAATGAATAAAACTATTAATCTATATTAATTTTTCATGAACTGAACAAAACATATGTGAGATATAGGTGCTGAAAAGTGTGGAAATGACCGCTGATACAAGAACAATGGAATGGATCTGGATTTCACATACTCACCGTCTTTAAAATTTCACTGAGAAAAAAAACTATCAAAGCAGTTAGTTGCTTATCCTTTACAGGACGTCGCAATCAACCCCAGCTTTTATTGGCTGTTTGTGATTTTTCTAGGCAATTTTTTCATTCAGTAGTTTGCCATTATCAAAGCAGATTCACTGAAATTAAGCAGTTCTGTGGTAGAGGGTACGCAAGAGGGGATTTTCTGAGTGACGATTTCTATGCTGACATGACAAGGCAAGACCAGGTCTAGCAATTAAAAGAGATGATGCCCTATGATGATCAGACAAATAATTGTACAATAAAGACAGTCACAAAGTGGGAGTCCAAAATCTGATAGAATGGAAACTACATGCGCCCCTGGGCATGACAAATACAAATGATGACTCACTGATAGTTGATAAATCTGGCACCCTGTGTAAGCTGTGCCACTTCATTTGAGAAATGGCAAGACAGTAGCAAGAGATTTCGTGGGATGACTTTCCAGGCAAACCTCATGAATAGAAGTGAGTAGACTGACAAAGCTGGGGAAAAAGATATATTCCTTTTTTTTTCATAATGTGTAAAAAAAAAAAAATATGCATAATCATCAACATATTCATGCAAATCTCATGAAAAGTCTAGTAACCTGTCAAACTTGGAAACATTTATTAATTCTTTTCCTCCTTTACACCACTTATAAACAAAGACATCCTTTCACCTACAGCAAGAGCTTTTTACAACTCAAAATGGCTTGATAACTAGCCAGCATGGTCAAATACAGTAAACTTGCCTTTCAGAAATTCTCAGTTTTCAACTGCCAGTCAACTAAGCATTTCAACTGCCATTCAACACCTTGCAATGTGTATTAAAAAGTTCACAAGCTTTCAGGAGATTTGCAAAGTAAATAATTGTATACAATAGTAAATGGGCATTTTGTTGTTTTTTTATCATCACTATTTACCCATCAAGTAAGCATGGCTTTCAACACTTAATCCAAAAGCAAAGAAGAGAGGCAAAAATGTACTCTGCTGACATTTTGCATAAAAACCTAGACAGCTCTCTGAAACCAATATGGAATTATGCAGTTTTTCCCCACAGAAAAATAAAATTAGGCTGTTCAACACAAATGTAAAGTTTCTCCTACTCTATGGTTCACAAACGTGGCATGCCACCAAAAAATAACACTCCCAAACTTCAAAGCTTCACCAACAAATGCACCAGTCACATCTTTTGTATCATCAAAGTTTTAGTGACACAGATCTATGGAAGAATACAAGACATGAACAAAATACAGAACAAAAACCAATACAGTTGAATGTTAAGGATGGAAAGTGGAGATGGTTAAGATACTCCCTTTTAAAACAATCAAGCTACTGACTCGTGCCCTCAACTGGAACCCACACAGGAAGAGATAAGTGGAGAAACCAAAAACGATTCAGATATAAATGACAGAAGAGGAAGCCAAAGTACCCAGAATCCCATGGACTGAGTTGTAAAAGATAGCTCGAAATAGATATTGAACTGCAACCATCTGTTCCACCCGTGTGTTACCGAGGCCCGAAAGGGGAGCAAAGAATAGTAACACTGTTCCCTGCCATGCATGTCGTAGAAAGCGACTAAGGAGGGTTGGGCATGGGGCTGGTTACCCCATCCTGTAAAAAATTTAAAGCACAAAAAACTTCAACAAACATGGACAAGTCAATTAAGGAAAATAAAACACAGCCATCCAAGACAGGGGAAGGTCCTCTCGCAGGGAGGCGTATGATGCAACACAGAGAAAGCCGAAAGGAGTCTGTGTTACTGACTAACCTTCTTTCTTCTAGGAGAACTTCCAGATTTGGCACCTGGAATGTTCGGACATTAAACGAACAAGGGAAAATGGCACAAGTAGCAGCAGAAATGAGGGAATATAAAATCGAGGTTCTGGGAATGTGTGAAACAAAGTGGAAGGGGGTAGACAAGAAGAAACTCATCAAAGGTGAATTGGTGCTGTCCTCAGGACATGAAGACGAAAGTTCACACCACAGTGAAGGGGTAGCTCTTGTTATCTAAAGAAGCACAGAAAGCACTCATTGAATGGGAAGCTGTTGGACCCAGAATAATAACAGCTACTTTTAAAACAGCTAAAACGAAAATAAATGTAAATGTCATCCAATGTTATGCCCCAACTAATGACAAAGAAGAGTCTGTGAAAGAAGCATTTTATACTCGACTACAGGAAATTATGGAAAAAGTAAAAAGAAGAGACATCACAATTTTGATGGGTGACATGAATGCAAAGATAGGTACAGTCCACACCGGCTTTAAAGAAGTCATGGGAAAACATGGGCTAGGAATAATGAATGAAAATGGAGAACTATTCTCAAACTTCTGTGCTTCAAATCAACTAGCTATAGGAGGAAGCATGTTTCCACATAAGAGAATACACAAGGCAACATGGATATCACCAGACTATAGAACAGAAAATCAGATTGATCATATATGCATAAACAAGAAGTTTAGATCATCATTGCAGGATGTAAAGGTATATAGAGGAGCAGATGTGGCATCAGATCACCACATTCTGATAGCCAAAGTAAAATGAAACTCAAGAGATATGCAACAATGCAAAATTATAGACAACAACTTAATGTAGGACATCTAAGAAATCAAGATACAAGAGACAAATTTGCGGTCACAATATCCAACAAATTCCAAGTGCTCCAACAGCTGGAAGATGTAGAGAATACAGAAGACTATTGGCAGCAAATCAAAACTGTATGGAATGAGACATGTGAAGAAATACTGGGGAAAAGGGAACAACAACAAAAAGCATGGATAACAACAGAAACCATCAATAAGATAAAAAGACAGAAAAAACAAGAAAGTAGATTTAAACACAAGCAAAACCAGAAGTTCCAAAGCCAAGGCTCAAGAAGTGTACACAGAAGCAAACAAAGAAGTAAAAAGAAGTATCAAAAGAGACAAGAAGAAGTATATTGAGGAGTTGGCAAGAGAGGCAGAAGATGCTGCAGCCAAAGGAAATATGAGAGAACTGTATAGCAGCACAAAGAAGCTAACAGGGAAATACAAGCAAACAAGTTGCCTCATAAAAGACAAGAATGGAAAACTGCTCAGCAATATACAAGAGCAAATAAAGAGGTGGACAGAATATTTTGAGGACCTTCTCAATAGACCAGCTCCACAAAACCCCCTGGACATCCAGCCAGCAGAAGAAGAGCTACAAATTAACGGTGAAAGACCAATGAAGGAAGAAATAAAGAAAGCCATAAAGCTTCTAAGAGATGGAAAAGCGTCTGGACCTGATGGCATTCCAGCAGGGGCCATCAAAGCAGATATTGACACGGCTACAGAGATGTTATATAAATTACTTGGTAAAGTCTGGGAAAAGAAAGAGATACCAGCAGAATGGAAGGAAGGATATCTGATTAAGTTGCCTAAGAAGGGAAGTTTACAAGAGTGCACAAATTATAGAGGAATAATGTTACTATCAGTGCCAGGAAAAGTATTAAACAGGATTATCCTTGAGAGATTAAAAGAGTCCATAGACAAGAAACTGAGAGATGAACAAGCAGGTTTTCGACAAAACAGATCATGTACAGACCAGATAGCCACTTTGAGAATAATAGTTGAACAAAGTCTGGGATATTTAAGACAGACCCTGAGCTAGCAGCAGAACTATTAGAACCACTATTTGCACAAGTGTGGAAAACAGGGACAACACCATCAGAGTGGAACAAAGGAATAATTGTCAAATTGCCCAAAAAGGGAGATCTTGCAGACTGCAATAATTGGAGAGGAATCACTCTTCTCTCAGTTCCCAGCAAAATACTAGGCAGGATAATTATGCAGAGAATTTCAAAGGCAGTAGACTACAAACTGAGGAAAGAACAAGCAGGATTTAGAAAGAACAGAAGATGTGTAGACCATATATTCACTCTCAGGAACATTATAGAGCAGTGCTCAGAATGGCAAAGACAGCTTTACATAAATTTTGTTGATTTTGAAAAGGCTTTTGACAGCATACATAGGGACAGTTTATGGAAAATACTGAGGGCTTATGGAATTCCAAGCTGCATAGTGGCAATCATAAAAAGCCTCTATGCCAACTTTACGTGTAGTGTTGGGCAGAGCAACCTAACCTTCGAGGTGAAGACAGGAGTACGACAGGGATGCCCCTTATCAACCACTCTTTTTTTAACAGTCATAGACTGGGTGATGCGCCAGACAACAGAGGGCAGTCCAAGAGGAATAAGATGGACTACATTTTCTACATTGGAAGATCTGGAATATGCAGATGACATTGCACTGCTGGCACATTCACATCAACACATCCAGGAAAAAAACGGATAGACTTAATAAATTTAGCCAGCAGGTGGGCTTGAACATCAATTTAAAGAAGTCTGAGGTCATGACGCTCAATGTGAGCAACCCTGAGCCCATATCAGTAAGGAATCAGCAATTGGTACAGACAGATACCTTCACATACCTAGGAAGCATAGTAACACCAGACGGTGGGGCAGGCAAAGACATCAACATCAGAATGAATAAGGCAAGAACAGCCTTCTTTAGCCTAAATAACATCTGGAAGTCCTCCCAATACAGCACAAGCACAAAATTAAGATTATACCAGAGTTGCGTGCTTTCTGTGCTTCTCTATGGTGCGGAATGCTGGAGAGTCACAGAGAAGGAAATGTCAAAATTGTCCTCTTTTCACACAACATGCCTAAGAAAAATTCACCGCATCTTTTGGCCGAATACCATCACCAACCAAGATCTGCTTACTCGTAGCAAGCAAGAGGACATGCACACCATCATAGCTGGCAGACGCTGGAGCTGGGTTGGTCATGTCCTCAGAAGAGACCCCGATGCCATCACAAGAACAGCTATGCTTCGGACCCCTGAAGGAAAGCGAAAGAGAGGCCGACCAAAAACAACTTGGCGGAGGACTGTGGAGGCTGAGATGCAAAGAATGAACCAGAGTTGGGGCACTGTACGAAGGATGGCCACCGACCGTGCAAAGTGGAATAAATTTGTTGTTGCCCTACAAGACGCCACTAGGCGTGATGGCCACTGAGTGCTTTGACGGTCGGTGGTTAAGGATCGAAGAAGAAGAAGAAAGTCTGGGATGGAATTCACCACTATACATTGGATATGTGGACTAAGAAAAGGCATTTGACAGGTAGAGAGAGAATCACTTTGGAAATTGATGAGGCATTACGGAGTTCCCCTGAAGATCATTAATTTAATAAAGAAAACATATGAAGACATGACATGCAGAGTTCTTCATGAAGGACAGCTTACAGAACCGTTTGGGATAAGAACAGGAGTGCGACAGGGATGCCTCTTGTCTCCATTTCTTTTCTTACTAGCAATAGACTGGGTTATGAGATCATCGACAACACACAACAGAAATGGAATCCAGTGAACTCTGACTTAAGCAGTTGGATGATCTGGATTTTGCTGATGACTTGGCTCTTCTGTGTCATAACCGTAATCAGATGCAGGACAAATTGAAAACACTCGATGAGAGGTCACAGCAATTGTGTCTGAAAATACACAGGGAAAAGACAAAAACAATGAGAATAAATGCAAGTAATGATAACAGGGTTGAACTTGAAGAAACACCAATACAAGATGTAGAATCGTACACATATCTTGGCAGCAATATAGACAAAGTTGGAGGGACAGACAGTGATATCAAACTAAGAGCACAAAAAGCAAGAGGAGCTTTCATTGCATTGGGAAATATATGGAGATCAAGAGAAATCGGATCCAACACGAAAATAAGAATCTTCAACTAAAATGTGAAGTCAGTCCTATTGTATGGCTCTGAGACATGGAGAACAACAAAGACAACAACTAAAAAGCTGCAAACTTTCATAAATGGGTGCTTGCGTAGAACAGAGGGATTAAAATGGTATGACAAGGTTACCAGCGTGGAACTGATGACAAGAACTAGACAAGTGCCAGTGGAACAAGAGATGAGAAGAAGACGATGGCGATGGATAGGACACACACTGAGGAAACCTGTTGATAGCATTACAAGGCAGTCCTTGTTCTGGAACCCCCCAGGGCAAGAGAGGCAGAGGTAGACCAAGAAGCACATGGAGAAGAGAGCTGGAAACAGAGGTGAAAATGATGAGGAGAACGTGAAAAGAACTTGAGATGATGGCACGTGACAGGAGGACTTGGCATGTGTTTGTTGAAGGCCTATGCTCCTTTGGGAGTAGAGGGTTTTGAATGAATCATCTGTTCCACTGGCAGCAAAAAGGACTGATGAAAGCATTTCATAGAAGTTTCTCACAAATGATTCGGGTTTACAAAATTAAAATTCATCCTTTATCAGAGTAAGTGATAATATGCCAAGTAGGGCTCATAACATCAAAATGTACTGGTCAATAGGACTTTAATAAAATGAACCAATCAGCTACAAATGAATTAAAATGATTACTTAATATTTAAGACTACAGATATATATATATATCTACATATAAACACACACATATATGCTCACCTAAAGTCATTTTTCCACTGATGATTTCAGGGTTTTTCTTAAGGTCACCTATAGCAGCCAATGGCAAGCCCCAATTGGCGACTGGATAAATATTTAAAAATAAGCCAGTGAATAATGAAGGAAGCATCTGCTATGCTCTCCACTGTTTATACCAATATCCTTGCTGCTTTTAATTATCAAAGAACTTATTACACCACATGCAAACTCCTCTTCTGAGTACTTAACTGTTGTTTTTTAAATATTATTTTGGACACATTCTATTAAGTAAATAAGCTTCTGGTTAATTTTGAAATAATGTAAAAAAAAGAAAAGAAAAATGTGTTCTAAAAATAACTGAAAATCAATATTTACCTGGGCCCCAAAAATGCTGCAATGGAAAACAAGAATAAATTTGTAAAATTACAGTAACAAATATTTCATTATTCACTGATTTTCTAAAATAGTCCAGCAACAAATAAAGCTGTCAAGTCACAAATTCCATCAAATTCAGTTAAACTATTTATTACGCTGTTACCTAATGGACTAAAATAGATCAAGAAAAAATAAAGAAAATCTGAAAGATTTTTCTTATGACCTACATTCTGCATGAAGAATGCTTAATTAAAATGGCAAACAATGTTCACATTTTGTGGTTTTATGAGCCAACAAATTTTTACAGCATGTACCCCGAACAAACGTAATGCTCAGAGCATGCATTTTTTTCAAAAGCATGCAAATTAACAGCAAACTTATATAATCTGGAGGCCTATGTTTTAAACAGGGCATGAACGTAACACTGCATAATGCTTATACATCATGTTTAACATCCTAGCAAAAATTATCTAACAAAAATCAAGTACAGTATGTAGCGTGATGTAAATACAAATGCCTTGTTATGATAGAAAGAAGGGAAAATTGGCAACCAATCAAACGCCGCGAAGCTCGTTTGTTGACGAACCGGTTTTATAATGGCAATCTGCAGAGGAAGGGAATGTGTGTTAGTATACAATGGATTCGTGTGTCGCACAAGTGAATGGAGCGACAGAAAGTAATGACAGTGATTTCGTTTTCTGAGAGATATGACCAGCTATATTCATTTCAAAGGAATAGTTGTTGTGTGCATTACTTTTGGAGCAAACTGAAGGTAATGGCGCCAGCATGATGAAAACTGCTGTGTCGATCGTCTTTCAAAATTTGGTATAAATCTAAACCAATTATGGAAAACTTCATATAGAAAGAAAGCAGGAGTTCTGTAAAGTAAAAGGAGACATAGATGAAGGGAGTAGATGCCAGGGTTGAGAAGAATGAATATGTTTTCGGGACCAGACTTTCACTCGCTCGATTCTGTACGCAAAATGCAGAAATAAACAGAGTGAGAAACTGTAACAACGTCTTGCCCTCCGATACAGCCGCACCCGCCCTATATATAAAGGCCTGCAGCGGACTATTCAAACTTTACACACACAGCAGAAGACAGATAGACTGAAGGAAGGAGACGCTTGCCGGGGCTAAAACCTTTACCACCTATATGCCGTGCAGCTCTACTTCACCAAACTGAGTCTGTTCTGTACTTTGCATCTATCCTAAGAGGGTATGTAAATTTATGAATAAATAATTGTTTTATTGCAGCTTATTTTAGTAGAATTGTATCAGGATCAGACCAGAGGATTGAACTGAAAATTAGTTGTGGATGTGTAAAGGAATTCGATGCATACCAACGATTATCAGAATTGTCAATTGGAGTGGTCAATTAAGTTATTATATTGGAATAATGGACTTGGCACTCCAGAATGTGAAAGGTGAAAGTAGCATCATAATTATGTGGAAAATGTATTAGAATTATTTATGTATTGTTTTAGAATGTTTATGCAGATAGACACCTGTCTTGTCTCGCTATCCTGATCAGAACAGATCCATGTATCGTTCATATACATGCAAACATTCTGAACACTCTCATTCATGGACATAATTCTTTTTCTGTTCTATCAGAACTTCTACTGACAACTATAATCATAAAAACCTCTAACTACACAGTATTTAACTTGTAAACTTTATAATAGTAATTCTATAACCGGTCCACAGGGTCTTTTATATTTGGACATATACCCTAATATGAGGCGTGTTCAAATGAAACCCGACCGTGCAGCGCCAAGTGGACATTCGTAGGAGGAGCATGATGACGTCACATCTGACGTAATAAGCACATACGAATGTACAAGTGTGTAAGTGTTCATTCTCCTAGTATTCATTGGTTGTGCTGCAGACCGTTAAAATAATAGCCGGTGTGATAAGGAATCTGTCCAAGGTCGATCACCATAAGGAAGAACGCATGGGGTGGAGTTTGAACCGCCTGCTGCGTTACAAAGAGGAGGGTGATGCATTTCTGTTGCGCATAGTGGCAGGCGATGAGTCGTGGTGCCACCACTTTGAGCCGTGCAGCAAATCAGCGAGCATGCAATGGAAACATCCCGGATCACCAAAACCCAAAAAAATTCAAGTCACAGATTTCCGCCGGTAAGGTTATGCTGACCGCATTTTTTCACCATGAAGGGCTTCTATTGGTAGACTTTAAAGAGCCTGGCGTGAACATCAATGCCATCCGCTACAAAGACACACTAGACAACCTGCATACAGCCATCAAGAATAAACGACCCGGCATGCTTTCGCGTGGTGTGATTCTGTTGCACGACAATGCTCGTGCACATGTTGCGAACATTGTGCAAGAAGCGTTAGCAAGGAAAATGTGGGAAGTTCTGCCACACCCAGCCTACAGCCCCGATCTGTCATCATGTGACTTTCATTTGTTCGGACCCTTAAAAAAATCTCTAAATGGACAACGATTCGACTCCAATACAGACGTCAGGGCCTCGGTGACCAAATGGTTCAATAAGCAACCAAAGTCATTTTTCTCGGACGGCATCCGCCGTCTACCCAAGCAGTGGGATGCGTATCTGAATGCCTATGGTGACTATTTCTAAAGAACCCCAGTGAATACTTGCTTCATAACAATTGCTGTATTTAATTCTACTACTCCTGCTGATGTACCTTACATATATTTGTTATAAAGCCACTGGGACGGGTTTCATTTGAACACACCTCGTATCTCAGACGGACACTGTGTCTGGGTTGAACAGAGCATGTTTCGCCAAAATATGGCAATTTGTTTTTCTTAAAATAAACTTTATAACGAAGACAATCTGTGCAAAAAAAAAAAGAAGCCTATTTTAACCAGCTTCTCAAAAATAAGTGTTGAGATTAGAGCTCATTCAGTATGTATTTTTTTCCACTGCAAGCATTTTAATCTCTTTGGCTCAAAATGTTGATGTCTTCAATATAAAGGACAATGCATGTCTTTGAAAGAACAGAGCAGAAGTTCAAATTCACATTACTTTATAAAGAGATTATTTAAGAAACTCTTTAAACATCATGAAGATACAAGTGATGTGACAGTTGGTGAATAGCTAGCAAGACATTTTAAAAAGATTTATAAAAACAAATATACATTATTGCAGTTTAGGAAAAAAGATAAATCCATAGATTTTAAAAAATAAAACATATTGAACTTACAGTGCTGTTGAAGCCAATGAGACAAGATGGATCAAAGGCACGGATTATGAAAAAGAACAGGAAACACAAATATTATATGTTATTCTGTTTAAACGATTCATACTGCAATCTTTGCAGTACACACACACATATATTGCATAGGTCTTTAACAAACTTTATATGTATGTATGTATGTATGTATGTATGTATGTATGTATGTATGTATGTATGTATGTATGTATGCATGTATGTATATGTATGTATATGTATATGTATGTATGTATGTATGTATGTATGTATGTATATATATGTATATATATGTATATATATATATATATATATATATATATATATATATATATATATATACATATATAAATATATATATATATATATATATATATATATATATATATATATATATATATATATATATATAACATAATCTGTTTAATGATCTTAATGAATTTCAAGTGTCTTGATTCCAACATTACTATTAAACATGCTTAGAGCAAAAGACACACAACAGCTAAAATTGATATTCAATATGAAAATCTGCTTTAAGCAAAGAACATAAGTGCATGCTAAAGTGTGTACTTCTTGCTCACATGTATACCATCATCATCATCATCTGCATTCACCTAGAACTACCATGAACCTCTATTCCCTTCTCCCTGAGCATTTCCAGAATGTGCTTGTTTAGGCCAATCCATTTTTTTATGTTGTGAAACTATCTATTTTCTTCTGTTCCTCTTATTTTTCATCTTTCCTTCCAGCAAGAATGTCTCCAACTCTTATCTCATCAGATGAACAAAAACTATTTATTTAACAAAATTTTCTTTAAAAGCCACTACCTGGAGAAATCTACGAATAGGCCAACTGACTACTAGCAGCTTCCTATAAATAGACCAAACTTTGCAGATTTCCTGGATAAATAATAAAAATTGTAGAGGCTGTTTTTTTTTTTTTTTTTTAATTTATGAAGAATTGGCCTTGCCAAAACTGCTTTTTTAAAAAATAAATTTAAAAAATGTAACTTTCCCTCTATACCCTCACTAATCCCTATATGTTCTCGTTATATACTGTTTTATTATACTGTGTAGAAAATCATGAATATGGATTGGACATTAACACTGAGAAGGCAAAAACTATAATAATAAGCAAAACAGGCGGTAAGCCAACATTAAAGATAAGAATACATGGAAAAATCCTGGAAAAAGTCATGAGTTTCTCACATCTTGGTCATATAACAAAAGAAGGTGTCAGATACCAAACAGAAATCAAGAAGAGAATAGGAATGGCCAAAGCTACATTCAACAACATGAGACAGATATTAACATCTAAACAACTCACAAATTCATACATGCCATGTGCTACGGTTTACCCGTAATCTGTACAAGAAATTTGCATTTTCAGAGTGTACACAATTTCCATACATGTTTTTTCGCCTAATTATTATTATTATTATATATATATATATATATATATATATATATATATATATATATATATATATATATATATATATATATATATATATATATATATATATATATATATATATCCCAACTAACATAATTACCGATGTATGTTACGTCGGTCGGTCTCACTCAAAATAGTAACTCGGGCCAGAAAAAAAAGTGCGCAACGCACGGTGTGCAACTTGCGCGGCGTGGGCGTTATATAAAACAAATACTATGGTTTGTTTGTTTTTTTCTTATTCTTTCACAAAATTAGTAGCACTTGACAAAGAAAAAGTGCGTAAAAATTGGTGTGCATGAGCCCTCACACGATGTACAAATCATGAAGACTTGAAAGTTTTTGTTAAAACCACTTATTATCAGGTAACACTCTTTGAAAACAATCCACGCACTTTCACACAAAATGTTGTCATCAAAGAACTTTTAAATCGAATCTAAAATAATATAATTCTCGCCGTGTGTACGTTGGTCACAGCTGAGGAATGCATCCGTGTTGAAAAATGGTATTGTTTTCATTATATATACTCTCCTGTTATATATCAACAAAGAAAAGCGTTCCAATGACGGTGTTCATGAACAGTTTGATTACACTGTATATAATGGAAAGAAACCAAAACACTCTAAGAATGTACTTCTATCTGCTCATCTGGGAACGGAAACAGCACACTATAATTAAAAACCCGTCTATATATATATATATATATATATATATATATATATATATATATATATATATATATATATATATATATATATATATATATATATATAATCTTCTTCTTCTTTGATCCTTAGCCGCCGACCGTCAAAGCAGTCAGTGGCCATCACGCCTGGTGGCGTCTTGTAGGGCAGCAACAAATTGATTCCACTTTGCTTGGTCGGTGGCCATCCTTCGTACAGTTCCCCAACTCTGGTTCATTTTTTGCATCTCAGCCTCCACAGTCCTCTGCCAAGTTGTTTTTGGTCGGCCTCTCTTTCGTTTTCCTTCAGGGATCCATAGCATAGCTGTTCTTGTGATGGAATCAGGGTCTCTTCTGAGGACATGGCCATATATATATATATATATATATATATATATATATATATATATATATATATATATATATATATATATATATATATATATATATATATATATATGGGAGCCGCGCTGGTGTAATGGCTACGACGTTGTACTGGCGAACAGGTGTTCATGGTTCAAACCCGGCCGTCGGCGTTTGAAGAAATGTTTACGACCGGAAATTTGACTGAATAACCTGAACGGCTCCTGCACATAAATCCCGTGTGGATGGGAAGGAGCGAAGCTCCTGACCGGGTTGGAAGGAAAGTCCACTGATCCCCCAGCCTCGCAATGACATGTCATTGGGCCGAAAGAGCTGGAAAGCTCGAGTGCCGCTGGTTATAGAAAAAAAATATATATATATATATATATATTTTTTTTTTATATATATAAATCGGTCGTCTTGCACCACACCTTAGCTGATTTTTGCACCGTGAGATTCGGCCAGATGTTAGGCCATGTGAATAAAAATATCAACCAATGAAATCAATCTGCCTATTTTTCTACTGATGCCAGATTTGCGAGAATCCACGTGGTGTGTCATTCATTCATCATTTTTCGCTAATGCTGACGGCAGCCAGCATGTTACTGATCATTTTAACGATTACGCCGGACTGAGCATAATTTATTATTTACGGCAGCTTATAAGCAACAACAACAACAAAAGTGGATACCACTACATGTTACTTGATTTCACTTAAACTTGTAGAATCTGCGTAAGAAATGCACATTTTAATAATAATATAAAATGAACTATGAAACTGGAAAAAAATTATGAAAGCAAAGTTTTTTAGGAGTTACTTATCTTACAAGTTTTAATTTCCTTTCATTAAAAACATTTTGATTTTTCTTTGGTGAATATATCACTATTACGATCATCAAGCGAGTTATTTTTATTAAATAATTTACTATCAATGTTTGCCGTATTGACGATTGACGCTAAAGTCATATGGGTATTTAAAACTGCCAATTTGGCTAAAACGGCTATTTTCATTTTGAAGTTCAGTAGAGAATAAACTAAGCTAGCGCCAGTTTATATTTTTGTTGCAAATTATGAGCTTTTTAGTTTAAAAATAATTAACTTGATAACATGATTTTATTATTTTTAAAATTGCATAAAATATTTATTGAAATAATTTGAAACCTCCCCATTCCATTTCATATAACAATAATATAGTTTCGTTTAATTTTTCTCTTTGCAATATTAATGATAACGAAATAGTAAAATTAGTTGTGGGACTCTTCAATGTCATCCTTGTACATCGCGAACGTCATTAGGGTTAAGATTAAGGTTTGGGTTGAGGGTTAGGTTTAGGATTTCTAACCCTTACCCCTCATTACTGTGTCTCAGAATTCTTTTATAAGGATCTATCGAACATAGGATATCCGAGTCTGTTAGTCATAGTTAAGTGCAGAAATAGACTAAATGATGACACAATCACATCATTTTTACAGTGTAAAATAAACCCAGACACTTATTGCTTGGGTTTTAAGATAAGTGAAGACCTATAGTCCGTTCGTAAATTCGTGCCCACAGAAAGCGTCAATTTTCTCCAAAACTGTTTGTTGTATGGACATGAATTTTTGCATGCAGTCTTAGATTTTCCATGCAGTTATTAATATATTTTTTGCCCTTACAAAACTCATGTCATGTTCGAATGTTCTTCTTTACGTTATATAAAAAAACTCTTACTGTTGTCTGGGTTAATTTTTAGTAGTTTTACAGGAAAGTTACAAGATCCGTTCAAAATTTTTTTTTTTTTTTGAATTAGTTACTCGCGATTGTGTACAATAGGTGCGCACTCGTGCGGACATGTAGTCACTACACTAATTCAAACAAAAAAAAATTTTTGAACGGATCTTGTAACTTTCCTGTAAAACTAAGAAAAATTAACCCAGAAAACGGTAAGAGTTTTTTATATAACGTAAAGAAGAAAATTTGAACATGACATGAGTTTTGTAAGGGCAAAAAATATATTAATAACTGCATGGAAAATCTAAGACTGCATGCAAAAATTCATGTCCATACAACAAACAGTTTTGGAGAAAATTGACACTTTCTGTGGGCACAAATTTCCGAACGGATTATACTTTAAAAGGCAAAGTCCCCATGTTTCAATTATAAATGCAGCCCACTGTAATTGAAAATATTTTTACACAAATTAACTCTTTTGATAAGTTTTTTCAGTCTTTGTACAGGTTTTGCGGGCTTTGTACAGGGTGTTTGGATTTTTTGCACAGGTTTTTCATAAATGAGGTGTAGGCAAATTCAAACTGAGAATCATCAAATGCTATGTATATATTCTTTATTACTGTATGGTGTAGAAACATGGACAATGAACAAGCAGTCAGAAGAAAGAATTGAGGCCTTTGAGATGAGGATGTATAGAAGAATGAGGCATGTTTCAAGGAAAGTGAAGAAAACAAATAAAGAGGTCCTAGAAAACCTAGGAATGACAAGAGAATTATTGAAGGAGATCACCATTAGACAGCTAAAAGATTTTTGCCATGTAAAAAGACATAACACCTTACTGAAAACCATAATAGAAGGTAGAGTTGAAGCCAAACAAGCAAGAGGAAGACATCGCCATAAGTGAGAAGATAACATCAAGAGATGGACAAGAAAGAGTCTATATCAGAGTGCACCATCAAGACAAGAGATAGGAGATGTTGGAGACCTATTGCAGCCAACCTTCAATGTGAAGATGGCACATGATGATGATGATATAATTCTCTAGGTCTGTCAATTCTTACTTACTTAGTCGTTCCCCTTCTACCGTGAGGTGTAGAGGTTTGGAAGAGAGAGCGCCAGACTATCCTATCGGCTGTCTTCCTCCTGGCCTGGTTCCATTCTAGTCCTCGGTCCTTCAAAGATTGTTTAATGTTGTCCTCCCAGGTCTGTCAATTCTCAAAGTATATTCTAGTTATGGGTGAACTTCATGCCAGTACAGGCTCAGCTTCACTTCTTTAGTGAAAATAAAATAAAATGCTATCTTCTGTTTGATAATTACTCCATTACAGGCCCATGATATAGCGATAGCATTTGGGAGACACTGCCAACATTGCCTAGCCTATCTACGTTTCTGTGATTCAGCATATATTTTTTTTCCGGATGTTAATGAAATAACTTTTTCTGGGGTTTAATTTTTTTTTAGAAATGACATACAACAGATATTACTGGCAGTGCTGTCAACCACAATTTATGGACTTGAACTAAAGTCAGACTTAAGTTACCACAATGACAAAGTTTTTTTTATTTGCAACTTGGCTGGACTCGGGACCTGCCAGTTTTGGTGAACCACCTTTGATGTCCTGATTCATAATGCATTCATTTGGAGAAACAAATTTGTTTTGTTTAAAACGTTTAAATATATGGCCAACAGAGCTTGGTCAAATTAAAGCAGTAAGTAAATCTTCTTCTTCTTGCGATCGCATCTTTGATGATTACACCGTCAGACGAGTTCTCATGATGAATTCGACTGTTGTTTGAAGTTCCTCTTTAACTCCATAAGGCTTTGAGTTTAGTGTTGAGTCATTGGGCCAGTATATCTTTCTTAACTGGTCATACAGAGGACAGTCCTGTAGAACATGCTCAGCAGTTTGTTCGTTTAATCCACATGTGCACAGTGGTGAAGCAGACAATCGTAGCTTGTGCATGTGTTTATTCAGTTTGTTATGCCCTGTCCTGAGTCGAAAAATAGTTATCTGTCCCTGCCGGTCGAGAGTGTGATAGTCGTCTTTGGGTTGGTTCTGTTCTCTTCTGATAGTCTGGATAGCTCTCTTTTTCTCAAAGTATGTGACTTCATTATCTTCTTGTTCACATTCTCCTCCCTTTTTTTGCAAGTTTATCTGCCTTTTCATTTCCGGTTACACCACAATGAGATGGTACCCACTGAAGTATGGTTCTCTTTTTGGCAGCTACCTTGTTTAGTTCATTTCTCAGATGCTGGAGTTTACCACCCTTGAGAGCTTGCAGGACAGACAGTGCATCTGTGAGGATGACTACCTGGTGGCAGTCAGAGTTGGTGTTATAAATCATATTTGCAGCTTGCTCTAGAGCTTGAACCTCAGCTGTATAGTTGGAACAGAATTTACCAGTGGGAATGTGCCTAGTCTCATAGTGGTTGTCAGGATATGAATAAAGATACCGGCACCTCCATTCCTAACAGCATTAGTTGCTGATCCATCTGTATAGGCATGTATCCATGATTGATCGGGATAGCTTTCTTGGATCATACTCAATGTAGCAGTTCGTTTTTGCAGATCATTATATTCACATCCACTTGTGAGACCACTGACTGATGTATTAATTTGGAGGGCACTGCTGGCCTGCTCCCATGGTACAGGGTATAGGGTGGGCTTCAGTGGTGTTGTCTTCATGGATAGGTCTTCTTGATGCTGTCTTATAAAGTAAGTAAATGAAATACTAATAATAAAGATTATTATTTTTCATTATCATGTATAGTGACTGATGTGATTGTTCGAATAAAACGATTGTGACTATAAACAGTTTTAGATTTTTAAAATGAGACTCGACTTAAAAGCTACTGTTAGAGACTTGAGCCTAAGTAGGCCTATACAACAGACTTGTTAGAAGACAACTATGATTATCGAGGTTTTATTGCAGTGCATTTTTCAAGGGTTATATAGCTGTTATACTTTTAATGCTGTGAAACAAATGTTCATAATGTTTCCTAACTGAACAACAAGAACCGGATGAGAGTTATCACTTATGCCAGTGAGAGGCGTGGAACTTGGATGATGGTGGGATCACTGTTGTTGCCCAACTAATAAACTTGCTATTTATCTGAAGCTAATAGCTTCAGATCATCTCATCTCATCTCAACCCGTAACCCGTCATGGGTCGTAGGGGTGCCATGGTGGAAGCATCAGCAGACAGGGTCCTCCACTGCTCTCTATCCTCAGCAATGCATACAAGTGTGGAAAAACTGTGTCCTGCCCATTCTTTGATGTTATCAGCCCAGGATTTTCTTTACCTTCCTCTTCTCCGTTTACCTTCGACTGTTCCCTGGAGGATCGTTTTCGAAAGGGAGTCATGACAAGTTACATGCCCAAACCAGGCAAGCTTTCGACGTTTCACTACTGACAAAAGTGGTTCTTGGTGGCCTGCATAGGTGTTTATTTTCTCTCTAACATAGACATTTGTTTTGTGCTCTTTATAGCAAATGCACAAAATTCTTCTATAACATTTATACTCGAAAGCCTGACTCCTTCGCTCCGTATCTGCAGTGAGTGTCCAGCCCTCACACCCATACAAGAGAATAGATAATACAAGTGATTTGTATAATTTGATCTTCACAGGAAAACTGATATTACTTTTTCACATCACATTCAGCCTTGTCATGGCAGTTGAGGCCATCTCAAGTCTTATCTTGATTTCTTTACTTGATCTTCCATCACTACATATAGTGGACCCCAGATATTTAAAGGTGTTAACTTCTTCTAACATGTGCCCATTTAACGTAATGTTGGTCGGAACATGTTTCTTATGGCTATTCACCAATATCTTGCTTTTTTCTATATTAATTTCCATCCCATACGTTCTTGTTACTTTCTCCAGTTTAGTGGTAAGGTCTTGAAGTTCTGATTCTGTTCCAGCTATATGATCGATATCATCAGCAAAACATAGATTGCAATGAGGTCGGCCTCCAATCAATATGATTGTTTTATAATCATAGAGAGCCTCCTGCATAATATGTTCTAGATATATATTAAAGAGCACTGGGGACAGGATACATCCCTGGCGAAATCCTACAGTTGTTTTGAAAAGTTCTCCAATGTCATTGCTTGCAAAAACAACACTGCTTGCGTCCTTGTATAGTGCTTCAATGATATCTATGATGTTGGTATCAAAATTGAATTTTCAGATATTAGGGCCTATTCATATTATCAAAGTTAGGCAGCTAAAATACTTTGGCCACATACATAGGCAAAACACCTTACAGAAGACCATAATAGAAGGGACAGTTGAAGGCAAACGTGCAAGGGGAAGACGGCGCTATAAGTGGGAAGATAACATCAAGAGATGGACAGGAAAGAGTCTGTCAGAGTGCACCACCAACACAAGAGACAGAAGACGTTGGAGATCCATTACAGCCAACCTTCGTTGTGGAGATGGCAGCTGATGATGATGATTAGCTGCTGCTAACTTATTTTCGAAGTAATCAGTTCATTTTTACCTCGTTATCCAGTCTCTGAACTCCTTTGTTTTGAAATACTTGATGATATTCGCTGCCATGTTGGCCTTTTGCTGTGCTATCGACCTTGGTAATAAAAACTCCCCGAATGGAACGAGGCCAAAGATCTGTAGCGACAGTGATGACTTCACGGAAACAGAAGCTATTAATACGGAAAAAGTAAATTACATATTATTATAAAATTCGAAAAATGCACACATCCTTCCTTATTCCTTTGTAGCTAAAGGCCCACGAAAGCTACTGAGGTAACGCTGGAACATTTGTGTCTGATGTGGTCGAGGGATTCCAGAGTAAACGAGAAACGGTTGCTGTAACAATTGCCCTAGATGATGCTTATATCAGTATGAACTTTGAAACCTTAATGAATTGTGTAGTGGTTGCGGTGTTAACCCTTGGCTAACAAGATGGATAGCGTCTGCCTTAACTGAGAGATCAGTTGCATTTCGCTTGGGAACATGGACATCAGAACTAATGCGCATTTGCCCGGGACTACCCCGGGGTTCTCCACTATCACCGGCGCTGTTTAATATCTACACAGCAAAAGTAGCCACCACTCAGCCAACTGGGCTGCATGGGACGAACATTTTTTTTTTTAAATAATGAAGAAAATATCCCGTTCAACCTCTGATGGGTTATAATTAGGATATATATTGTTTTCAATTCCAAATAATATGAAAAACTGCCGATATGAGAAAGTGGCATCACATTTGTCAAATCATTGTAAATAGGGACAATCACAATTGTGCTTATACGTTAAATAAATAAATAAATAATATACAAAAAAAAAATCAAGAAGAAACTATGAACAAGAATAATATTAAAGTGGAGGGGTGTAAAGGCCCGATGGTTCTAGTTATATAATGGACTTTACCAGATATTTAATTGACTTTCATCTGTTTAAAGTCACATGCATTGTAAGAACAGCATCAGACCTTCACATTCCCAGCCACTATATATTAACATGTGTTCGTGTTAAATATTGTTTGACTATATTATGCAGTTCCCTAGGTCTGTCTATTCTCAACACCTCCTCTATAGTTATAGGTAAGTTGGATGCCTGTAAATAATCCATTACAAAGAAGCAGCACGGGGTGGTCAAGCAAAACAAATTATGTTACAGATGAAGGCAGGCACAGAAGCAGTCTGAGAAATATGCATGTAAAAATACAGTGAAAATATAACTATAAATATTAAACTTCCTGTAAGTTGCCACATAATAAACTCTTTACGATAATAATATTTATCTCACAAGACAACTTGAAATGAGGGTATGGCGGAAAAGTGTGGGGCTACTGAGGTTCTCGTAATGCAAACTCAAGATGAAAGATAAATAATGAATTGGGTAGCATCCTGAACATCCGAGCTTTCCCACCCGCTACCCCTTATTAATAACAGTTATGAGTGACTACAACTTTGACAAATAAAAAACCATACACACGCAAATCCATGCAATTTGACACATTTAATTTTCGCTATTTACACTAATTGGAAAGGCGAAATTATGCCAGGATTATATTATGGAATTCATCATTTTCTTCTGTGCTAACGTCTGCAACAAATATTTACTTGACCTTGCAGCAATGGTTTCGATGACAATTGGTTTTACATGATAAGATTGCCAGCCCCATACACTACCTCACATTAGTCGCCTTGTACGACATGCTTGAGGGTGCAGTAGTCATAGTCTCTCTGAGACCCCCGGGAACTATACGGTACGTATGGAATTAGCGACACTATATATCATAATTACAACCCAGATGAGGATGAATGTGGTATTTTTTCTTCATTAAAAAAAAAAAAAAAGGAAAACTTTAAAACCTTCACAGACGCTTGGCATATACATACTTTTTGGAAAAATAATAACATCAGGCCTATAAGCTGACTCGTAGCATATAGTTACATTATGTGAAACAGAAGAAATTTTATTTTATTTAATACCTTCTGTTACTATTCTGTGCAGTTTTGAGATCACATCAAAATTGTGAACATTTTTCCACATTACTTGTACGTGGGCATAGACAGTATTTCAAATTTGGAATAATAATTGGTCAAGATGGCGAACATCTTCGCATTTCCACAGGACATAAATCTCCCTCTTTCGGCCTCTGCCTCAGCAGCAGACAGAGCACATAGATCAGTGTTCGGTAATAGCTTTTGATTTTTTCTATTTTACTGTGATGACACGGACTGTGACATACCACCGTTAAATAATTTTATAGGACACCACATTTGACAACAACAACAACGAACGTTAAACAACTGAGTGTAGGCAGTTCGCTACATTCTTCATCATTTTTTTTCTCTGCACCAAAAGTACAATAGTTAGGTAGCCTCTGAAAAGAATGCTATTAAGTGGTACCTTGATGACTGTTCGTCAGTTTTGAAAACAATTATGGATTTTTTAAATTGAATTAATGTTGCATCAAAATCTGCAAAAGAAATAGGCCCCTATAGGCCCTAGGTTAAAATGAACAACAGTGGGCCGTCTGTTCGATACGGCTTTAAAAAAGAACTCACAGACGCGGTAAAAAGGGTATGGGTTAGGGTTATAGGCAGTGGCGGTTCCAGGGGGTTGTCATTGGGGGTGCTGCACTGTTCATTCATTTAAAATACTATACATAACAGTCACAAATTGTGACCACCATGTAAAATATCAACCCAGACACAAATGTGTCTAACCTATTTAAAAGTGAAGTCCATTTTTCTGTCTTTCTTTGTTACAAAAACTTCAATAACTCTGTCATTGAAATCACTGCAGGAATCAATCATTTTACTCTCGATGCTTAGCATGGCTTAATGCTGAAAGGCGGTTTTCAGATATGATTAATATGAAACAAATATAAAGGTATGTTATCAGGCACTCGCAGGAAATAAAGAAGTAGAACACCAGACAACAGAAAAACAACAGACATGAGTGGCTTACCCAGGATTTGAACACTGGACCTTCCGTGCGACAACCCCGCCTAGCCATGCAAGCGAATCACACTATCCGCCCTGCCATCTACGCATCATCAAAAATGATGTTTCAATGTGTAGTGGGTTTGATGGTATTATATGATGGTGATAGTACTACGTGTGATGCATGAGGTCAGCTGTGAAGGCTCCTGAGATAATATGTAACTGAATTGTCAGAAGGCCCTTCTCGCTACCACTACGACCTCACACTTATCTTTTTTTTTTCTAATGAATGTGGCTACGTTAAATGTCTAGGGTAATGATATGTAATGTGGTGTGATAGTTTATAGACACCCACACAGATATTTAAGAAGTCTAATAATATTAACAAATGTTATAATACACTGAACTAACTCAAGTGTGTAAAAATTTTGATAGAAATTTTCTTACATTTATTTCGTTCTGGACCAAGTTTTATTTTGACCAGAACTTATGAAAGATTTAGAAATTTTGAAAGAAATGCATGGAATATTACATAATAAATGCAAGGGTGTACATATGTATGTTACTAGACTATTTAGTTTTATTAATGTTTATAGCAGTCATCTAATTGGGAGGATAGTTAATGGTTGTGCTGTTGGGGTGGCCTCATCACTCCCGATCTATAGTGACTACACATTGTCCAGTAATGGCAGGAATTTTATGGGATTGTTAGTAACTAAATGGAGTTGGTGAATTTCCAGCAGACCAGAGGCTCACTCAACTTTGAATAGGTAGCTCTGGTGCTGAGATCTGGTGGCCCCACCTCTCCGTGCTTGGGGGCAATATAAGACTTATGGTGGCCCCACCTCTCCGTGCTTGGGGGCAATAAGAAAATGCTCTGACACAACGTTACTGCACGGATCCACTCGTGTAAAATCACCAACTCATTCGACACCGCTTGGGTGCCAACTGAAACTCACAGCTCTGCAATCAAAGTATTATTTATGTGTCAAATTCCATTCTCTAACCATGACTGGACACACACTACACAACAACAACATATAGACGGGTCAGATCTCTCTGACCATACAGCACATTTTACCATGTTGGTTTCACATCGGATAAGTCCTCCCAGACTACAGATTCTGAAATAGGTTCATTAGTTTCCTGCCCTAAAATAGGATAGGTAATATGTTTCATTGTTCTCAACACTTGATCTGTCCTTCCTAACCCTTGCTGGAGTTTATGTATATTGTTTGTCCCTAGACCCTGAACTAGGGCGGGGGGGTCTAGAGCAAATCCTTACTTGTTTGTAAGGCTAGATTTCGATATGGCAGTATCAAATCACTCGAAACATTAAACAATATTCAAAATATACAAAGAAATAATTTCAATCTTACCAGATTATGAATAAAGAACACAGAAATGCTAGCAAAACTCAGCTGAGCTGCTGGCTATAGTATGGCGTCCCTGAACTTATTTCATTTGGAAATCACCACACTTGAAATTTACTGTGTCTATCACTGGACAACTATTGAGGAATGGCAAAAAAGCTCGTCTGAGCGCGGATAATATGATTGTCTGTGGCCAATCAATGCCTTGGTTTTTTTTAAATTCAAATTTCCTACACTAAAGTCATTTCAGTCATGCTTCAGTCAAGTATGGATTTTTATCTGTTAGTCTGTCCGTCTCTACTTGCGTTTTCACAAAACGTACTTGGTTTTTGAACCAACCTATTCATCCCCTCTACAATTTTTGTCTGTAAAGTTATTTTTAGCCACAGCTTCCACCAATTCCCCTTCTCTTTCATTCTAACTAGATTTGGACACTTGAGTCTTCAAGGTCGCGATTTTTGTGCAAATAGTGACATGTTTGATTCAATGCAGTCTTTCGCTGATGTGAACAACAGTCTTTTGTCATTGTCTTCATTATTATCTATCCGTCTGTATAAATAAAAGCATATTATTTCACTGCTCAGAATGGGCCATCCGGCCAGCTAATTTTTATATTCCTAACATTAATATTAAGAAAAAGTTACTTTTTAAATTTTGTAATATTTCAAGCATCTGCGTTGTAATGCTTTTGCCGCTGAATTCAAATAAAGGGCTTGGTATCGCATAAGCGTCCCTTTCCGTACCTCGTGTCAATTTGGGGACTTGAATTTTTCCTTCGCCCCCCCCCCCCCCCCCCCCCCTCCTCCCCCCCCCAATTGCGTCTCCTTAGCCTTGCTAGTCTCACGCAATTTTTCAGTCATATTTTTTTCCTTTTGATCCGCCGTTCTCATCCCGTTCAAATGGTAACCGTTTTGACTTCCCGTCTAGCAAGTCAATTTTTATGGAGGGTGATGACCCGCGGTCAGGGCGATCATGTACTATCAGCAGCCTACGCATTTTGTTTTTATCCTTACATGTTATCTTTGGAGGTATTTTAACGTTGTATCTGTTAATTTTACGACACAATGGCAGGTCAGCAGTGCGAACCACAATACATGACACCAGAAGTCCACCATGGGCAGTTCAGCCTATTAATGACTGTTACGGTCTCCCGCTGTATCTTTTCTTGCTAGATGTTATTAAAAGATTCAGCACCGTTGGACGTGAGTTTATTGGGTTGCTTGTCAATATTTCAGATATTATAATTCATCCATTCTAATTCCAGTTTTCTAGTTCGAGTGCAGTTTTTAAGCCATTCTGGTGTGATTAAATTATTATTATATTCAGTGTCGTTATCGTATATTAATTCTTCCGCAGTGTTGGTTAGATTATAGTTAGTCTTAGAAAATACCTGTGATCATCTGGACTGACCTTGCAAGGATTAATGACAGTCACAGCACAGAGCGAGAACTTGTATAATTCAGGCAACCAACAAGTTCTATGGACGACTGAACAATTTAATATATCCTTTTACACAATGGTGCAACAACAATTCACACATTTAAATTGGCTTCATCATAGTTTTAAGCTCTACACAATTGTTCCTCTCACAGACTTAGCTCGTCTGGGTTAACCGTTAAGTTTATAGCGTAATAGAGTGTGCAACCAACTCTTAACGAATCCGATCCTTAGAATTATTATTCCTTCACAATACTAGTGAGTACATTATCTGTAAATCTATAGATCCTGTCTATGTATCATTAATCAACATCTTTGGCTTGCATCGCCAGGCTTTAACTGCCATATATATAAGTTCAAGGTGAACGTAATCTGCTTGGTTCGCGATTCTAATACGGACTCTACCTGGTCCTATAATCAACTTTGATACGGATCATTACGCTATCTTACACTTTCCAGTGGATCTACCGTTCCACATATATATATATAATCAGTGGCTGTGCCACATATTCAAACACGATCCTTAAGTGGTTTTACCACACATTTCAACACTGCCGTTAGGCTCAATGGCCACACATAGACTAGAATGTAACTAAGCTAGACGCGTCATACATTGATTTGCGCGATTTCTGGTCTTAGTTTATTTGAGGTGTCTAGTGGTGCACGCATGTGGAATGTGGCCACAATCCACATGCCTGCAAGCCGCAAGACAGTCCTCAACATCATCCCCCCCGCTCCCAAACGTGACACTCGTGGCACGTGAGAGAGTGGTGGCGAAGATGTGCCCGACTACAATCTATGAATGTTATCTAACGTCAAAATGAAATAATGCAATTAATATTCCCAATTAGAAATAACAATTATAAAATTATGTCCATTGTCAACATCAAGACAAGAAAGTTATTTTAGTCCTGTGACGTGAAATTTCTTGATAACAAGTCCGCGAGGTTATTATCAGTTCCTGAAATCGGAATTATTGAAAAGGCGAATTCTTGTAGTAAAAGAAACCACCTGTGAATCCTTGCGTTTTTCATAGTTCTCGAAGTGATAAACGTGAGCGGACTGTGGTCTGTGTAGATAAAGAACTTTCGCCCTATCAAGTACTTAGATAGTTTTTCCAAGCACCACACCACCGCGAGCAGTTCGCGCTCTCCTGTGGCGTATTTCTGTTCCGCCGGGGTAAGCTTGCGTGAGACAAACAAGCATGGATGGAGTATCCCTTCATACCATTGAAGCAAACAACCTGCAATTCCGGAGCTGGATGCATCTGTTTGAATCAAAAATGGTAACTGTATGTTTGGCAATAACAGGATAGGAGGATTCTTAAATAAATTCTTTATCATATTCAGAGCTTCTTCGCACTGCGGTGTCCATAATATTTTTTTTGGACTACCTTTGGCCAACAATCCGGACAAAGGAGCAGAAATCTGTGCGAAGCGTGGTATAAATTTATGGTAATAGTTAAGAAGCCCAAGTAAACTTCTTACTTGTTTCTTAGATGATGGAGTGGCAATCTCCAGTATCCGCTTGACTGTATTGTCATCAGGGTTTAATCTATGGTTACCTATGCGGTGACCAAGAAAAGTAATCTCCTGACAACCTATCTGGACCTTTGAAGGTCTTACAGTCAAACCATGTTGTCGCAGTGTAAGAAGTAGAGAAGATAAACCAGTAATATGGTCTTCCCATGTGTTGTGAAATAGACAGATGTCATCGATGTATGTGTTGTGAAATAGACAGATGTCATCGATGTATGTGATGACATTTTTTCGATCGCCACAAAGGCGGCACATCATGCGCTTGTATTCATTCTAATAAAAGTACTTGCAATTATCATGTTATTCGAACACCTAAAATGAATGAACTTACGCAACGAATCATAGTTGCCTACAGTAATAAAGACAAAAATACATAGATCAGTAAAGTCAGCACAAATAATGCGAGTATTACTGATGACAGACATAATTGAAGCAAGTATCCTGGGAGGATGAAGCTGCCGATCGCACTAAGTGGCGATGCTATTTACGGCGCCACCTCAGATTGGGCGAAGAGAGGCTCACACAGGAAGCATAGGTAAGGAGAAAACGTCGAAAGGAGCACCAGGAAAATAAGCAGCTGAGGGCTGTCACCTCAGGGGCGCTCACATAGTCAGTTATGACTGAAGGTGCTATTATTATTATTATTATTATCTTCTAAAAATAACGTCAATATTACCAAAAGAAAATTATCATGTGCGAACAAATATAAGAAATAGCACACTAAACTATGGATGTAGAGAAGAACAAAACATCCAAAGACAGAAGAAAATAGATAATCCAACGCAACTATAAAGTGCGTGGTGTAGAATTGCGTGCGAGTTGCACGTCTAAGTAATGGTGTGCAAAACGAGAACCATTTTTGAATTTCACCGCTCTGCGAGCATCGCAATAACGAGCAAAACGAACAAATGCAAGTTGGTGAGAAGAATGTTGAAGTTCGAACATACGAACAAATTCAACATCTCCGATACGCTGGAAAAATCTCCTGAGCGCATACCAAGTCGCACCCAAAGGCAAATTGCGCACTAAAACAGTGCGATTCAATGAAATATGATCTCGGCCAGGTCTGAACTGAGCCCGAGAATCATTGAATCTATCATGTGTCGTGCGAGTCACGCGCACAGTGGTATTGCTATGTATATCTCGTTCCTTGCATGTCGTAAGAGCTGGACGATCATGGTTATCCTTGTGATCATCCCGACGAGTATGATTATCAACTACCCCTCGTCCGGCATCATGACTCTTTCTACTAAATTTTATATCCCCTTTGCCAACATCATTCCTACTCTTAAGAGTAGTCGTACCATGAGCGTGCTGTTTACTCATGTGATGATGACCAATACTATTAGTCACGTCTGAGCATGTCATGACAGGATGCTCGGAAGATTCAGTCGATGTCTCCACAACATCAGTATTAAATGTCTTTTGAAGACAAAGTTGTGTATATATATTCTCATCAAAATAAATGGAACCAATATGATGATCAACATCTTCCAAATGAGCAGATTTCACATGTTGCAGCTCATCACCATCGGGTGTAGCCCGATGATTGTCAATCCGACCTGTCGTATCTGAGCATGACATGACGGACCGACCGGAAGGTACAGTCGATGCCACCCTACCATCAGCATTGACTGTATTTTGAAGACAAAGCTGTTCGTAGCGATTCCTATCAAAATAAATAGAAACAGTATGAACGACATCCTCCACATTAGTAGATGTCTCATGTGGTAGCTGAGGAGTGTCACCCTGAGATGTCGTATATTTCCTATCAACAGCTGTTTTACCAACAATATGATCCTCATGACTATAACAATAACAAATATCATCATGAAGTTTGGTCTCATGGAACTTCATCTGTTCACATCCCGTAAGGGTGTTTTGTTTACCATTATTATTCCCATGTGGTGGACTTTTTCCCATAGTGACATACCTAGCATTGGCCTTACGCCAAGATCTACCATCATGAAAATCAGAACGGTTATGACAGGAAACCCTGACATAAGAATCCTGACGAGAAAAGCCATATTTTCCTCTGAATGATCGACTATCCCGTCGTTGTAAATGAATCTTAGCATTGAATGCTGGAAGTCGAATATTACTCTTATGAGAGCGATCTGTATCATCACCACTAAGTTTAGCATTTGAAATGCTATGCTTCTGCACAAAATCGTTTGGGTGTGGTGAAATATCACGGTAACCCAATTTCATACCCAAATCCATGCCATCTGATGGCAATACATGTTCCTGTGATAAGATATCTAATAAAACATCCACCCTTCGATGTAATTTACTAATCTCTAAATCTTTTACTTTATGTTCTGCAGCAGCAGTATTAGTCAGTTGTTCAATTTCCATAGAGTGTCTACTAACAGTCTCCATATTTTTTGCCTTTTCTTGTTGAAGTTCAAGTTGTAGTCCTTTAATAGAGTTATAATGGCTTTCCTTAAGATCAGCAACCTTCTCGGGCAATCCTATTTGTTTCTCCTCAAGTTGTTGTAATAGATCTTCATTCTCATCTAATAGACCAACAATCTGAAACATCTTGGAATCTACATGTTTCTGGGCCTCAACTTTGAAATTCTCATAATCTATCTTTAATTGTTCCAGTTCACTGGTAAGAGCTTTTTCCTTATCATTGTCATACCTGATCTCCTGTTTTAAATTTCCTAATTCCACATAAGGAGTAGGTTTTCTAAGTTCTGACTTACTAAGTTGTAACTTACTGTTTTTCTCACTTAGTCGTTTAATATTATCTCTGAGTTCAGAGTTTTCTTTTCTTAGAACACATAATATATCAGACTCTGAATCTACATAAGTCTTGGTCTCATTGGTCTTATGTTTAAAATTCTCATATTCTGCTTTCACAGTAACCAACTCATGAGTAAGAGATTGTTCTTTATACTTCTTCTCTTTCAACTCGAGTCTCAATTTCGACATATCACGAACAAGACCCTTAATTTGAGCAACTTGTGATTGAATTCTGGCCTCCAAAGCCTCTTTTGCTTTACAAAACTTCTCATTAATATCAGTAACCTTATCAGAACAGTGATCACTGATTTTGGAACTTTTATTCTGACATGCTGCAGTGTTATCTTGCAGTACCAAAATCTCAGAGTTCAAAGCTTTATTCTCCCTCAAGGCAGTATCTAATGACTCCTTACATTTTGAAAAATCAACTGTTAATGATCTAAAATTAGATCCATCTACATCTACTTGTGATTTTAATGCTTTCACCTCATCAAATAACTCATCAATCAATCTTTCCCTATCATCAATGATTCTCAATAATCTATTTTCCTTCCAATACCATTCATCTTCAATTGAGGACTGATCACCTTCTTCCATTTCTACCTCCTTCAGATTTTTCATAATAAAGTCCTGAAGAGATGGTCCCTGTAAACCAGATTTTTTCCCTTGCCTGAGAAAATACTCAATGGCCGACATGGTTATAAGGTTATAAGTTTCTCAATACCTTATAGTAGTATATTATTTGTCAGTAACTATATTATGAACATATGAGCTTCATTAACTCAAAGTAACTATGATATTTACTATAGCCAGCGACAAGAACAGGTGACGATAAACGATGGATGGAACAAGCAAATGAAATGATATATTCACTTATACGACGCAATGAAACAGATAAAAAGAAACTAAGTAAGTACTAGACCTAATAATTAGAGAAATAAAATGTTTAAAGTAACATTACACAAATTTACGATACAAGTCGTCCTAAACTAACATTGAGACAGAGAGATGTTTAGATCACAAACGAATAAAATAGTGACACAAAACGGAAAGTAATTTATTTAAATTAAATGACGTAGGCACGTGACGTCACAACTAGTACAAGCAAAGTGGTTATATGGCTTACTGAAGAAACATTTATTTCCTAACTTAAAAGAAAAATTAATAATCAGTTAGATCCTCAGTAAGCAAATATAAGCAATTATCCCTAAAAGTCGTTAAAATTGCTTAAATCTTCCAAAGGAATATAGAAGCAATGATAAGCCCTATCCATCCTCCCGCGAAGTTACATAAAATACATTGATAGTAAACACGTAATGATAAAACTAGGGCTGCAAAGTAAGACAGACAAGTGACAGTGGAGGAAAAATTGAAGGCCAAAGCTAGCCAACTGGACAACACAATCTAGTCGAAAGCTCTAATTTAGACAAGAACTTATCTTCATGTGGTCATGCCATAGTGATCCCGAAAATAAACAAGATGCTCTCAGCTGTTCAGACTTGTTTTCACAGAGAAGCAGACTTGAACGGTTGAACGAAGATTTTCAAACGTGATATTGAAAGAAATTCTGTTGAAATACTTCCCCGGTTGATCTGGAGGTTTAACAAGTGTATGGATTGTCTTTCTGGTTCTATGTGCTCGTTCAGGATCAAAAATTGAATGAAATTCGATCGATTTGATTCAGCGACTCAAAGACCGTTAATCGGAGTGAAGACTCGACCTTGACCTTCGTAACTTGATGTGTAAATTTGAGTTGCCAGCTTGGACTTGCGTCTTGAATGAGACTTTCTTGAACTGTTCAATTTCCACTGTTACTTTGCCTGTGACGAACTGAATTGATCTTGAAGTTGTTTCCACTAGAATCTTCCCAACTTGAAGCCTGATTCATGAACATTAGTTCGTTCAATTGGGTAACGGAAAAGATGAATTCTGAAAATTGTCCGAACACTTCCTGACACCAGTATGTTACGGTCTCCCGCTGTATCTTTTCTTGCTAGATGTTATTAAAAGATTCAGCACCGTTGGACGTGAGTTTATTGGGTTGCTTGTCAATATTTCAGATATTATAATTCATCCATTCTAATTCCAGTTTTCTAGTTCGAGTGCAGTTTTTAAGCCATTCTGGTGTGATTAAATTATTATTATATTCAGTGTCGTTATCGTATATTAATTCTTCCGCAGTGTTGGTTAGATTATAGTTAGTCTTAGAAAATACCTGTGATCATCTGGACTGACCTTGCAAGGATTAATGACAGTCACAGCACAGAGCGAGAACTTGTATAATTCAGGCAACCAACAAGTTCCATGGACGACTGAACAATTTAATATATCCTTTTACACAATGGTGCAACAACAATTCACACATTTAAATTGGCTTCATCATAGTTTTAAGCTCTACACAATTGTTCCTCTCACAGACTTAGCTCGTCTGGGTTAACCGTTAAGTTTATAGCGTAATAGAGTGTGCAACCAACTCTTAACGAATCCGATCCTTAGAATTATTATTCCTTCACAATACTAGTGAGTACATTATCTGTAAATCTATAGATCCTGTCTATGTATCATTAATCAACATCTTTGGCTTGCATCGCCAGGCTTTAACTGCCATATATATAAGTTCAAGGTGAACGTAATCTGCTTGGTTTGCGATTCTAATACGGACTCTACCTGGTCCTATAATCAACTTTGATACGGATCATTACGCTATCTTACACTTTCCAGTGGATCTACCGTTCCACATATATATATATATAATCAGTGGCTGTGCCACATATTCAAACACGATCCTTAAGTGGTTTTACCACACATTTCAACACTGCCGTTAGGCTCAATGGCCACACATAGACTAGAATGTAACTAAGCTAGACGCGTCATACATTGATTTGCGCGATTTCTGGTCTTAGTTTATTTGAGGTGTCTAGTGGTGCACGCATGTGGAATGTGGCCACAATCCACATGCCTGCAAGCCGCAAGACAGTCCTCAACAATGACGCAATCACTTCTGTGATTACGTCATTAATAGGCTGAACTGCCCATGGTGGACTTCTGGTGTCATGTATTGTGGTTCGCACTGTTGACCTGCCATTGAAACATCATTTTTTGATGATGCGTAGATGGCAGGGCGGATAGTGTGATTCGCTTGCATGGCTAGGCGGGGTTGTCGCACGGAAGGTCCAGTGTTCAAATCCTGGGTAAGCCACTCATGTCTGTTGTTTTTCTGTTGTCTGGTGTTCTACTTCTTTATTTCCTGCGAGTGCCTGATAACATACCTTTATATTTGTTTCATATTAATTTACTGTTTACAGGCCTCGGGTTTCCCTCCCTTATGTGTAATAAATGTTTATACAATACCAAACCTACCCACTATCCTGTTCTCACTGTTCTAGTCTACTATCATTTACTGGACACAGTATTAAGGTCCTTGTCTTGTTGGATTCGGCCTATACTGCTTGATAGAAATACAACAGAAGTGATTGCGTCATTAATAGGCTGAACTGCCCATGGTGGACTTCTGGTGTCATGTATTGTGGTTCGCACTGTTGACCTGCCATTGAAACATCATTTTTGATGATGCGTAGATGGCAGGGCGGATAGTGTGATTCGCTTGCATGGCTAGGCGGGGTTGTCGCACGGAAGGTCCAGTGTTCAAATCCTGGGTAAGCCACTCATGTCTTTTGTTTTTCTGTTGTCTGGTGTTCTACTTCTTTATTTCCTGCGAGTGCCTGATAACATACCTTTATATTTGTTTCATATTAATTTACTGTTTACAGGCCTCGGGTTTCCCTCCCTTATGTGTAATAAATGTTTCAGATATGATGCTCCGAAGGAAAGTTTTTATTCTTTTCAGTGTAGAAAAACATCTCTCTGGTTCTACTGACGTCATAGGGGTTGTGAGTATGATTTTCACAAGACAATTTACTTCAGCAAGAGAATTTTGTAGTCCACTTTTTAAAATTATTTCATGAATTTTGAAAGGCCCAGAAAAGTGATGAAACTCTTCCATTTCATAAAGTACGGATAGCTTGGTCTGAAGTCTCTCTTTATTCAACATCAGGTATGCCGCTACAGTTTCATCAAGTTCTCTTGACGGGAATTCTCGACTGTAAAGAGGAAATTGTTCTGGAACCAATAATCTCGCTGCGGAAAGATGACCAGTAAACGCAAATTGTTCCTTTGCTTGAAAGCAAATTGTATCATATACTTCCTTAACGAGACTGTTTAGATCAATATTCTTTTTACGTTTTCTAGAATCTGTTGTTTGTTCTGAATCGTGGAAGTTAACAGAGATGTCAATGTTATTTCTGATACCTGAAATCACACGATGAAAATCCTGCACTGCTGAATAAATTATCAAAGAATTAGCATTGCGGCTTTGAAGTTTATCATACAAAACATCAACATGTGGCATGATACGGTGGAAGAAGGAAAGCCAAAACAAGAAATCGGTATCATTCAACACATGGAGAAGTCCAGTCGCTGCCTGGACTGTTGCACAATTACCTGACTCGCGCAACTCACCAAAACATTCTTTCAGTTCATCTTTGTTTTCATAGACTGTGGAAACAGTCCTGGAGTTGAAATTCCACCTAGTGTTACATGTTGATGGAATTCTTTTACACTTTTTCTGCAGAACCGACAGTCGTTGTGGTGATCTTGAAAAAAATGCAGGTATTCCTGACAATGTGTGAAAGAAAATACGCACTTCTGAATTTTGTGATACAGCTTTTTGCATTATTAGATTTAGCTGGTGTGCGTAACAGTGAATAAAATGAGCATGTTGGTATTTTTAATTATAGTTTGTACTCCACCTTTCTCTCCACTCATTACAGCGGCACCGTCATAGGTTTGAGCTATTAACTTGGTATAGCCATCTTTCAGAATAAAAATCAGTTGTAGTAAAACGTATTCTGACAGACCTTGAGCATTCTGTGAAATAGGGTTGTTAAATCCCCAAAATCTTTCGTGCATCTGACCCTCGTGCTCATGACAAAAAACAAGAACTTGTTGTGTCGTTGCTGCAACATCTGTTGTGTCGTCTGTCATAACAGCAAAGAATTTTGCTTTGCTTATGTCGCTAGCAATTTGAGCTCTGCACACCTCTAGGATACATTTTAGAAGCTCGTTTTGAATTGTTTTTGAATGTCCTTTGAAAACAGTGGCAGTTTCAAAATGAGTTCGCAATGTATCATCCAGTTTAGAAGCAAAGTCTAGTAATCCTCTAAAGACGCCCTGATTAGCAGACTCCAAACTTTCATCATGACCACGCAGTGGAAGTTCAAATTTCCCACAAAACTTTATGCAGTCATTTATTTTTGAAAGAATGTTTCTGTTTCTTTTTACCTCTTCATTGTGTTTATTTATATTTAATTTGTATGCCTCGCTTAACTGTGAAGAAATATCCACTGTCCCCAGCATCCCCAATGCTACAACATATCTAACGTGGACTGTGCTATTTTCGTGTTTCTGAAGCTTGCTATGCAAATGTATCAGATCCGTTACGCCTGTCTTTGTCCATGTAGTATCACCGTTGAAAAGTAAACAAGGAAGACAAAATAATGCATTCTTTACATTACAGCCACACAACCCAGTCATGATGTTCATAAATTTCTCTGTTAAATTTTCTCTGGTATTTACTGTTCCTGCTAGTCGAGGTCTGGATAATTTTTAGATTCGGAAGAGGCTGACCTAGTGTTTTTACACGGCATTTTTCAGCCAACGACAATCGCGAAAAAAAAATTTCTTGTAAATATGTAAGTTACTTCACTCATTTCTATAATAATTCAGCACACAAGAAAATATCAGCATTAATCTCAAAACAATGCAATTGACCAATGTTTTGCGGTATTGTGGTGAACGTGCACGTAAACAAACGCTTGATAGAGATAATTTCCACTTGAGCTGTGTTCCGTTGCAGCACTAGTTAAATAAATTCAACCCAATCGCAGCTGGCCTCTTGCTGTGTGTATAACAAGCATTCGCTTATAAGAGGTCAAGGTCACTTGAACTGTCATCGTTTGCAGCACTTGCCACATTACGGTGTTGGATAATTTTGTTTTGTTTTGTATTTAACCCTTCCGGTGTAACCTCAATTTTTTGTATTTTTTGGTCTGTCCGGATTATGTATTATAATGTAGTCGAGACAGTATGCAGTCCTTTTTTTTTACAGGGGGTGCTGCAGCTCAACAGCTCATTAAAGAAAGCCGCCACTGGTTATAGGCCTACTTAGATATCCTAACCCTAACGACTTTGGCGACTTACTATGATGATATCGAAGAATGCAGCCCACAATGCTTAATTTCAACTGAAATATATACCTAGGGGCCAGGTTGAAAATTTTCTGTACAGAAGTTCAGTCATTCATTTTCCTTTTCACTCCTTTTGGGGCTACTGCTGCTGTTAGTCCTTTACAGGAAACACCCCCCACACCCGATAGCGGGGAATGCACAGTATGCCACATGCTTCTTCCTCCTAGCTTGGGACCAGATTGGATGATCCTTTAAATGCAAGCCAAGTTGGAGAAACTGGAGCTCATGACTTCAACTCAGCTTATTTCGGAATGGCAGAAAAGCCACAGGAGAAGCCTAGATCTACAGTGTAAATAATACCAAGGACTCTTAGACTTGGTATTGACTGCAAAAGAGCAAAAAGCTCAACAGCCCTAGTTAAACAACAACAACTCCTAAATGCTCAGGAATATGAATGTATGGGAAACCAGGATTTTTCTAATGTCACCCAACTTGCAATCGAGAAGCAGCCCAACTCTTGAGTGATAACATTTGCTGCTGTTTTTTTTTTTTAATGTATGGCCTCAGTGTCTGTCGCACGTTATTATTATTATGTGTAAAAGTGTGAAGTAGAACTAGGGTAGGCCTACTATTTTTCTGTCTCTGCATCCTTGTGTAGACCAATATCCTAATGTTAAATCGCTTACTGTAACACTGTTTCCAGCATTTATGTTTCTTGTAAATAATATTTGAACAATGACCACCGCTATGGCTAATCTCAACCATAACTCATATTGAGCATGTTCAGAAATAATTATTAACACACAACAGCCAGCTTTGGTAGTTACAAATGTTTTAATGTCAGATGTAGCCCAACTCTCAGTCCATAACATTTGCTGCTGTTGCTTTTTTTTTTTTTTTTTTTTTTTTTTTTTTACGAATGGCTTCAGTGTCTGTCACACATTATTTGTTAAGTGCAAAATAGAATCAAGCTAGGCCTATTTTTTCTGTCTCTGCATCTTAACTCTTTGACTCCAGACCAACGCTCTGAGCGTTGCAAAATTCAACGCGCCATGCCAGCGCAATGCTCAGAGCGTTGTTTTTAGTTTATCACGAATAAACCCCAAAAATCATACGTTTAATGCAGGTCATATTTTAAAACTCGTAGAATGACTTCCGCTACTATTTAAACAACTAATTTGACTAGTTAAGCAGCACAAGTGCGTGTTTTGATGTTATTATCACAATTTGTGTGACGATTCGCGTGTTTGCGTTTTTCGTTGTTATTGCTACAGAAATATGTCACGCTTTATATTTACATTTTCTAAGTCTCCTAAGCAAATAATTGTGTCAAACTACTTTGAAACATTGCTGACATTGATGATGATTGTTTGGTAATCACAGTTTGTTGTCAATATACGGAATCAGTGCAGAAAAGCTACACACATTAGATTTAGTTGATGAGTGGGCATAGTCATATTCTGGCCGATCAAAAAGTAACAAAACTAGACCTACTGTAACATCTAAACACTAGTCCTAGGGAGAAGATGAAGCTAGGGATACTAATAAAACGTTAGACAATTGTTAAAAAGTTTTTATATAACGTTATTCTTCTTTATTTGTTTGAAAATTACGTAAAGCACGATTGCATAATTTATTTTTTCTTACAAGGGACCACAGTAAAAACTGGTGTGAATAACACTAAATGTACAAATTGTGGCCATAAGCAATGTTTTTTTTTTTACTTTGTATATGGATTAACTTGATGTTTGAAGACTAAAAAGAAAGTTTTATTGTCTACAACAGTAATTTGTCTTTGGTAAGATCTTTTTCTACAGTTAACTTTTTAGTGTTTTTCAATTTTACATGCAAAATGTTTTAAGTATAACCTTGTCTCATGTGAACTGTTATTTGTAAAACTGATTCAATACCGTTTTATTAGTTTATAAACTTATATTTAAGTATACCCAACACACCTGTGTTCATACTACCAAAGAGTTATATATTACAATTCTCTATCCATTTTCCTACAGTTTGGTATATAATATGTACATGTTCACAAAAAAAGATTAATATAAAATTTACACTAAAAGACAGTACACTTCACCGTTAAGAATTCTTCAAAAAATAATTATGGCACAGGGTGGAAAATAATTATGGAATCAAAGAGTTAAGCCTAGACCTGAATACTAATGCTAAATCACTAACCGTTACTCTGTTTTCAGTAGTTAGATCAGAATCGGCGTCACTGCATTCCAGGCAAACCCATAGGTGCTCATCCTCCCTCAGCAAATGTCGAAGGGTATGAATGCTAATCCATTGGCCCAAGTTCTACCCTCTCTACCAAGGCTGATGATGACTTGCTGGTAGTTCGTCCAGTTCTCACCTGTCTTACTCCACTCTTCTCCCTTGAATATATTTTCAACTGTGATCACTTGTCTAATAGTTACCTCAGCCTGCGCCATCTATGACATCCCCCCTTTATTCTTGCTCCTTTATCTCAGCTACGTTGCCATGCAGGGGATGCTTGTCTGTGATTACTCGCATATAAGCTTTTGCCTTGGCCATCGCATACCTGGATCTAATTCCAAGCAATCCAAGCATGTGCCGCATCGTCACAATGGGGGTATCTTGCACCCAAAGACTATGCATCCCTTCATTTTGCAAGCGTTCTAGTTGTTCACATTGTGTTGCTGACAGTGTGAGTATTCCCAGCCCATACTCATTTACCGATATGACTAGCTGATGATACAAGAGAAATAGTAATCTCTGCTGCAGGTGCTCTGCGGCCATTGTTTTTAGGGCTGCCAGATCTCCTGCACTTCTGTATGATGTGATCAATATGGTGCTTATATATTAGCCCACGATGAAGTGTTACTCCAAGGTACTTCAGCTTGTGTTGCCTTTCAATTTTCTGCCCATTGAGAGTAATATCTGGAAGGTCTGCTTTCACCTTGGAGTTGTTCAAGGAGCACCACATCACCCAGGCCTTGTTGGAGTTGACTGTAGAGCCAGTTTCCTCGCACCGTTTAAACACCTCATATAATGTCCTGTGTATGCTATTGACCGTTTCTTGTCGGTCAGAGCCAGTCCTGTAAACAAGTATGTCATCTGCAAAAGTCAATGTTCGTCCCAACCCAGTTGGCTGAATAGTGGCTACTTTTGCTGTCTAGATGTTAAACAGCAGCGGTGATAGTGGAGACCCCTGGGATAGTCCTGGGCAAATGCGCATTGATTCTGATGTCCATGTTCCCAAGCGAAATGCAACCACAATCCATTACACAGTTCATTAACATTTCAAAATTCACACCGTTATAAGCATCCTCTAGGTCAATTGCTACAGCAGCATTTCTCGTTTACCCTGGATCCCCTCGGACATATAATAAGCAAAAGTTCCAGCGTTCCCTCATGTTACTTTCATGGGCCTATAGCTACCCGGTGAGGATTTGTGCATTTTCGTGGTGGTTCATTATTTTTCTTGCTACTATTTTTTCTAATAAAGTACCGAAGACATTCTGCAGTGTGATCATTCTATAGCTGCTGAGAAGTGTGGGGTCTTTACCAGGTATAGGAGGTGGGTGTAGGTAACTATGTAGCCAGTCTTCCGGCACCTCAGCATTCTGCATGCTGGTGTTGAAATCATTCACCACATTCTTAATGCTTGTGTTTTCAGGCTGTTTTATGTGATGATACTGTACACCATCAGGACCTGGGGCAGTGTTTTTACTGGTTTCTAAAGTGCACACAACGTCTTTCTTGCAAATAAGCGGCTATAAATCTCTGAACCATGACCGCTAAGACTAATCTTAACCATGACTTGTACACTGTTTTGAGCATTTTCAAAAAATTATTATTGACACAATGGTGAACTGGGGTAGTTATGAATCGCGAGTTGAACGACATAGCGGCGTGCTTCCAGTATTTGGTAAGTAGAATGGTGGGATTAAATTCTGCCGAACTGTTTATTTAAAACATGTTTAAGGAGATTTTAGCAAATACACATTCGCTTGCAGAACAAATTTTGCAGCTTTTGTTAATCTACATTCAGTTTGGTCAAGAAGACAGGTAGATGCTTTTTTAGAAAATTATTTACTGGGTCGGTCAACATAAGTAGACAAGACCTGCTACTAAATATGAAAAATAAAATGTAATGAAATCAAATGAAAGTCTATGACCGTGCAGAGAAAGTAATAGTTAATATGGCAGAACAAAACAAAGGTTTTATGTGTGGCAGCTATTATGACATTGACAATACAGTTTCAAACAAGACCACATGACTTAAATACAGTTATTAAAGATTTTACTGAACAATTAGGAGACAGCTAACTGATCTGATTGCCTATCATCTCCTATAATTTAGCAGCAGAGGCTTTGAAGTGATTGAGGAAGACGTTCGTTTTGGCCACTTAAGGTTTCTGATGTCTGCTGTTTTATTTTTTGTAACATGAATTTCCAAAAGAAAGATATGTCAGAAATTAGCTACTTGATGGTGAGATCACTGAAGTTTTGAAGATGTGGCTTCAGTAGAATATTACTGAAAAGAAATACAGACCCTTATGTTCATGTGCCAGAAAGGCTGCATAGAAGAGCAGGACTTGCATTGTTAAGTATGTGGTTAATCTCATAATAAATTTTGTTTTCAGTCATTTTTTAGAAAAATATATGGGGTGAAACATTGAGTGGCCCTCATATAGACTCCTTCTCACTCCCTTCTTATATGTTTAGACCCACATATATGATAGTATTATTTTCGCTGTAATTCAAATTCTGTCCTTACCAGTTGTTCAATATTTTTCTTCAGATCTTTATTTCTTTCATCTTTATCTTCATCAGTTTTCAATATTTTATTTTTTTCAGTCTGCTTTGTTGCCTTTACAAATCTCAGTTCCTTATGCCAGGTCTTGTTTTTTTCAATCAGTTCTCTCTGAGCGGATACTTACTGGTATTCCCTGTTTGCTTTACTGATAGTTCAAGAATAATTCTTCACAGCAAAAGCACATTTATGCCTGTTCAGTGATTTTTTAAAACTGGTTTTATTTACCATCACTTGAATGAGCCTTCTCAGGACTTCTGTCACATTCAAAGCCCGTTGTTGATTGATTATTAAAAGAAGATTGTAAAATAAATTGATTAGTGGAACATTACTATATTAGGTGTATTAATAGAATACTATTAATATTATTTTATGTTTTGTCCATGCAGTTGGTAATATACCATATGATGCTACAGAAGAACAACTTAGGGAGGTGTTCATCCAAGCAGGTCAAGTTGTTAGCTTCAGGTAGGTAGTCCCATTGCAGATACTCCAGTAGGAGTGTTAAATGTTAGAGAATTCACTATACTAGGTAACGGCTTTATGAGGTGGGGTGACCGGTTGCCTTCAGCATTAAGTATGGAAGCAATAATATATATTTATTTTAAATATATAAACAAGAGTTTTGAAAGTTTAGATTTGTGTTGAAGAACACTAAAAAGGGTAGAAAAAAAATGTCATACTCTCAGATACCACTGAGAATTCACACGTGCATTTTTGTCGGTAAATTACATTTAAAGAAATATAAATTTTGAAAAGCAAATCTGATCTGTTTTTTAGTGCCCTTCAAAGCAAATCTAGACTTTCTTAATGACATCCTTCCAAGTCAATGGTAAATGGCAGAGTTAACAGAAATAAGTAATTTTTGTCTTACTAGGACAAAGTACAAAGAAATTGTCTATCATACAGCCATAAGATCTTCTTCAGGGACAAATCAACATAAAATGTAGAGAAAGGAAAATGAGAGCTAAGCTGAATGTGTTAACAAGCTAATGTTGATTAATAATTAAAATAATGATGTGAGCTGTAAATGAAAACCACAGTTGTTGCTCTGGTAAATTCTAGTGAGAGATCTCATGTATTTCCACACTTTGTTCCAGTCTCTGTCTATATTCAGGTTTTCTGTTTTTTCATTGCAGCAGTTTCTTTTCATCTGGTTTAATGTTCTGTATTTTGCAGATGTGACTTTAAGTGAGATATAGCTTCATTTGTTTGTATTCTCTCTGCTATGTTTCTGGCAGTTGTTATTTCATCCTTACGCTGTTGCAGTTTTTCAGTCCAATACGGTTAATGACCGCTCCTTGCCCCTTGACAAATATACTCACCAGCTGCTTGTAGTACAGGTCCATAACCCAGAATCCAAAATGGTCGAGGACGACCGTGTTATAGAAATCAGAATGTTCAGGTTTTCGGATACCACCCAAAGTAGCGCAAGTCACCCAAAAATTAGTTTGAAATTGGCCAAAAGTCGGCCGAAAAAACTTTTGATTTTCGGAATATTTTGGTGTTCGGATTCTGGGTTACGGACCTGTAGCACCTTGTTGAAACTTTCAGCCACAGTTTTTATCATGTTTTTCATGTATTAATAGAAATTAGTTTCTGTCAGCACTACATATCTGTTCCATTCAGCTCATCTGTAGTTCCATTGGGGCAATAGTTTTTGTTTCTGAGGAACATATTCCTTGTTTAATGCTTGTTTTCTTGGTCACATCCTGCTTGTTAACCAAACACCTGCAGGTTAGTTGTTTGGAGGGTGTACTGGGGTGACCAGCTGTCCTCTTTTCCCTAGATTCGTCCTCTTTTTCACTTTAAAGTTGGGCATCCGGGCGGCTTTTTTCAAAAGTGCAATTTGTCCAGAGTTTTCCCCTCTTCAAAGAATATCTTATGCAAGTATATTCTTTAAGGGGTATTTTTCAAGCAAATATTGAACAAATTGCAAAGGTATAGAGTTCGGTTGTTGAAGTGCAAAACTGTTAAATCTGTGATAGACATTGGTAAGCAGCACTTGTGTCAAGAGTCTGTGCCCTAGAAGATTGTTGAAAAATGAAGGGGTGGACTTGCTAGTTTGTGTGACAAGTTTCATGAGGATAATAAATGCATGTACATCAGTTGTTTAGAAGACTTAGAGATTTTAATGAAACCATTAGAAGATTTCACATATTTTTCATGGATGAGCTTCCATGAAGTACCAACATGTGTAGATGTGCGAGCTTCTGGACAATATATAATTGATAAAGATGTTGCATTTGACGATGCAATTGCTTTGATCAACTTAACAACCTGACAGTATTTATTGAAAGTAACATCAGTTTTGAAGGATTCATGCAGTTGCTGGCACATGGGAAGCAAACCAAATTTTAAAAACAATCAGTAAATGTTGAATTTCATTCTGAACTTTTAATGATCGTGCAGTATTTGTTTGTGGTGTCAGGTCAGTATGCAAATGTGGACAGGCTTTTTTCATTGAAGGAAAGTTACTGGACGAAAGACAGAAACATGTTCAATGTGAATTCCATCAACGGAAATTTGCTTCTGCAATATAATTTAAAATATACGAGGGGCGTTCAGAAAGTAATGCACCACATCATTTTTCTCAGGAGCTGTTTATTCAAAAAGCATGAAATTTATACACAGTATACATGGATATGTCATGTAAACATCGGTATTATTCATAATCCCCATCAACTTGTACGGCGTTATGCCAGCGCGAAACAAGTGCGTGTATTTCTAGCCCGTACCAGATTTTGTCTTGATCATGTAGCCATTTCTTCACTGCATGAATCACTCCTTCATCATCTTCAAACCTTGTCCCATGGAGTGCATCTTTAAGTGGACCAAATAGATGAAAATCAGAGGGAGCCAATCGGGACTATAGGGTGGATGGGGTAGTACAGTCCAACCCAATTTGGTGATTGCTTCCCATGTTGCTAGACTTGTGTGAGGGCGCGCATTGTCGTGAAGGAGAAGCAGGTCTGCTGGATTCTTGTGCGGCCAACTCTGCGAAAACGTTGATTGAGTTTTTCAATGTCTTAATGTAAGCTTGCGAATTGATTGTCTCTCCTCTTAGCATAATGTCCACAAGAATCACACCTTCAATGTCCCAAAAGACAGTGATCATGACCTTTCCAGCTGAAGGAATTGTCTTGAATTTCTTTCTTTTTAGTGATTGCGGATGATGCCACTCCATTGACTGTCTTTTTGTCTCAGGTTCAAAATGATGTGCCCAGGTTTCGTCATTTGTAACGATCTTAGCCAAAAAGTTCTCTCCATCAGCATTGAAACGCTCCAACAATTCAGAAGAAATTGCTTTCCTTTGCAATCGGTGGTCATTTGTGAGACTTCGAGGAACCCATCTTGCGCAAACCTCAGAAAATCCGAGAGTTTTTATAACTGCATTTGCACTACCAATGCTGACTGACAGCTGTAAGGCCAATTGTTGAGTAGTGATTCGCCTATCAGTAAGAATAATGCCCTCAGCGCATTTCAACATTTCTGCGTTGGTGGCTGTGGCAGGACATCCACAGCGCGGCCGATCAAGCAGCTCCGTATCTCCACTTCCTGATTCTTTGATTCTCTGAACCCAGCGACTGACTGTACTCCTGTCGACTGCAAAACTTCCATACACATCACATAGACGCTTGTGAATATTCACAAGAGTTTCCTTCTCTGCAACGAGAAATTCTGTCACAATTCGCTGTTTATAACGCATGTTGCTAACACGCTCCATTTCAACGGTTTAGCGCAGCCGTATTATTTGGCCGGTTGCGGTGCAATTTGGTGCACACAATTGGCACATGCCATATTTGAAGTGTGCAAAATTTCATGCTTTAATAATGTTATCAGTACTGATTAATATGTGGTATATATTTATATGCGCTCCAAAGCCCTGGTTGAAATCACCAACAGTTATGCAGTTGAGGCACTTATTTTCACACTTGCAAGCGATAAGGTGTACTCAGCCAACAGAAACAAACGTAATCCAGTTGACTCTTGACTAAACAGCATGATGATCTAGATTTTGCCGATGACCTGGCACTTCTGTCCCATAACTGCAATCATATGCAGGACAACATGAAAATACTTTATGAGAGATCGTAGCAAGTGAGTCTGAAAATAAATAGAGGGGAAACAAAAATAATGACAATAAATGCAGGAAGCGATAACAAGATTTTCGGGAAGAAACACCATAACAAGATGTAGAAAATACATATACCTTGGCTGCAGTATAGACACATTTGGAAGGACAAACAGTGATATCAAAATAAGAACACAAAAGGCAAGAGGAGCTTTCATTGCATTGGAAAATATATGGAAATCAAAACAAATCAGGTCCAACACAAAATCAGAATTTTCTATTCAAACTTCAAGTCAGTCTTATTGTATGGCTCCGAAACATAGAGAACAACAAAAACAACAACCAAAAAGCTACAGCCTTTCATAAAGGGATGCTTGCATGGAATAGAAAGATTGAAGGGGTATGACAAGATCACTAATTTGGAACTGATGATAACCAGACAAGTGCCAGTGAAAAAGAGATGAGAAGAAAGCGCTGGAGACGGATAGGTCACACATTAAGGAATGTTGATAGGATTACCAGGCAGTCCTTGTTCTGGAATCCCCATGGCAAGAAAGGTAGAGGAAGACTAAAGAACACACAGAGAAGAGAACTGGAGACCGATATGAATAGGATGAAGTAGACGTGGACAGAATAGGAGCCGCTGTAGCATAGTGGTTAGTGCACTGGCTTCCTAGCGCAGTAGTCTATGGTTCAATCCCCAGATGAGGCGGGAATTTTTTAGGCCACAAACGGCTCCTGGGTCGACCCAGCCCCAAATGGGTACCAGAGCAACTCTGGGAAGGTTAAGGCGGCCGGCGTGATGCCGACCACATCACCCCTCGTGTGCCGACGGTCAAGATAATATGGGCCTAACACCATATTCCCAATATGCCTCAATGGGCGTGTAAAGGGTTCCTTTACCTTTACCTTTACGTGGACAGACCTTGGGCTGATGGCACAGGACAGGAAGACTTGGCATTACTTTATTGAAGGCCTGTGCTCCTTGGGGAGTTGAAGAGTGATGAATGAATGATGAATGAATGAAGTGATAAGTCTTTGTCTGGATGCCATATAGGTTGAATATGCTGAGGCTTGTTTCTTTAATTGCTATGCCAACCTGTATTATTTTTGTCTGATTGTGTTGAGTAGCCCCCATTTTTGTTGTTGTTTAACTAATTCTGCTAAGCTCTTCGGTCTGTCGCCTCTAATGCCAAGCTGAAGAATTTGCATGTGTTCCATAGCTGTTGGGTGGTTGTTGACTCCATTTTATCGTTAAGTTCAGTGAAGAGGTAAATTGAAGTATCCATACCACGACTTTGGCATAGGTAAAACGGCATATTAAACATGTGAAGCATATATATATATATTCATTAACTTGATTCCACATATGGATTCTCCCTCTACAAAAGATTCCAAAGGCTATCGACTCCGTGTGTCCAATTCTAGGAATGTCATCTCCGATGAATTCCCGCTAGACCATTAATAGGAGCGGCCTGATACTTTAAATTTACATAATTAAACTTGCCATAAGAAATGGGGCGACACTTACTTCATACATCCACTATTGGCTTCGCCATGAAGACCAATAGATACGAATACAACTGATGGCTTCTTCAAATTTGCCAGGAATCAAAGAATAACACTACGGACATAAATTCGTCCGAACTGCCCCTATCATGACGTCACAATCTACTCAACTAGGTTACACGTGCGTCCAAAGCAACTCACACAGCATTGTGCACGTCAGTGCGTGAATCAATCGAACGCACAAATAATATAACTATATAAAACTGGTGCGTACATTTGGCAGGACCGAAGACTACCCCCGTAGGTAATAAATGTACGTAACAGCTCCCTTATTACCTCCCCTTAAAAAAATTAATTCTATTAATTTTTTTCGAACTAATTACTCGAGAGAGGTGAGTCAAAACTACAACAAGATTTATGACATGCATAAAATTATATCATATTAAGAAAAGAATATTAAATGAAAACAATATAACTAAATGATAGTATGCATTAAAGCACACATCCACCATCGACCTACTTTGGAACGATGTGGTAATATTCGAAGTAAAAAGAAGTTGAAAATGAAAATGAAATAAACCATAAAAAAAAAATGATAATAAAATTCAACAAAATTGTTTTAAAAGAAATTTGAAACATATGATTTCAAAAATGAAAATGAACAGCAACACTGATGATGATCAATGATAAAAGAATCAATAAAACAGAAAATTTTAAAATATAACATGCAAAATGAAACAAAGCATAATTAAACACTTTAAGAAGCAACGCACTTACTATTTCCTAACATTAGTAAGTTTGAATAGTTATCTAAAAGTGAGATATCATGTAGTGGGATACGTGAATACACGTATTGCGAAACACTAATAAAATTAGTAGATGTGTGATTTATAATCAATCAAATAGATTAAATTGAATTATTCTACTTAATAGTACTTAATTTATGAACAAATAACTAATTACTAATTTATTCTAAGTGATTTCAATTTCACTCATTGTTAATATTCTTTTAGGACTAGTTAAATCGACAAGAATATGTTCTAAATGTACCATGCCTGAAATAAGTTTACGAACACGATATGTAGTGTAATCTGTTCCATAACAATAGTGAATGTCTATTTGTCACTCTTACCAATGTTTCCATACTAAAAAAAAAATGTTACTTTAATATCACTGTTCCCGTTCTAACAAAACGTTACTCCACAAGAAATAATGTTATAATCCATACGTAAGTATATTCTGAAAGTTATATATATACGAATACTGCAGAACTACACATAGTCTCCACAGATGTATAATCAGTGACCATGTACAAAGTTATTCATGTTTCTGTGAGGACGTTTCATCATCTGGAAGTGGTTTAATTTCGACGTGTTCACTAGGGCATCTTGAAAGACAGTCTGCAAACACATTCTGTACTCCAGGAATAGCTCGTATCTCAAAATGGAACGGTTGAAGCGCAATAGCGTAACGCGCTGACTTTGATGACTTCACGTTCCCAGTGTTCAGTGCTGTAAGAGCTTTCTGGTCGGATTCCACCACAAAGTGTGATCCGAGGAGATAACGATCCAGTTTTGTGATTGACCAGACAAGAGCGAGGAGCTCTTTATCTAGAACGGAATACTTCATCTCGCTCGTCGTAAGCTTTCTGGATACGTACATAACAGGAAATAAGGTGCCTCCGTATTCCTGCATTAAAACTGCCGCGATAGCGTAGGAAGAAGCATCACTGCGAAGAACAAAGGTGAGATCTTTGTTAGGCAACCTTAAAAAAGGCTTATTTGAAAAAAAAATTGTTTTATATAATCTAAAGCCGTTTGATGATCCTGCGACCACTTTATTACATTAGGTGTGCCTTTCTTCAGTAACGAAGAAAGAGGTGCAGTTATAGTAGACAAATGAGGGATGAATTTAGAATAGAACTGTATTAGTCCTAAGAGCGACCTCACTTGTTTTTTTGTCTTAGGTGCTGAGATGTTTAAAATTTTAGAGACGTTACTGTCTTCTGTATACATTAAACCGCGACCTATACGGTGACCAAGAAATGAGATGTCATGAAAACCGACAAAAACCTTTGAAGGTTTCGCTGTTAAGTTATAATCCCGTAAGGTAGAAAGTAAAGATTTTAAACCCTGAATATGTTCATCCCAAGAGTCACTGAAAAGACAGATGTCATCTATATAAGTAATGACATCGGGACGATGAGACAATATGCGGCGCATCATGCGTACAAAGGTAGCTGGCGCATTCATTAGACCGAATGGCATAAAATTCCATTGAAAAAGACCCCGTGGCGTCGAGAAAGCGGTGAATGGCTTTGCTTTAGGGGTTAATGGCACTTGCCAATAACCCTTTGAAAGGTCAAATTTCGAAAAGAATGTGGCATGAGATAATTTCTCTAATAAGTCGTCTAAAAGAGGTAATGGTTCCGCATCGAATTTTGTAACTTTGTTTAATTTCCTGTAATCTACGCAAAGACGTATATTGTTGTCCTTCTTCCTAATGATTACCATAGAAGAAGAATATGGTGATGAAGATGGTTCAATTATATTTAATTGAAGCATCTCATCCAATTCCTTATCAACCTTATCACGAAAGTGTAAAGGAATAGGATATGGGCGAACTCGAATCGGTGTATCGTCAGTCAGTATAATGTCATGTTGGATGACTGACGTATGACCTGGGATGTCAGTGAGGACATCCTCATACGTGTGTAGAATATTAGAGACTTGCTGACGTTGATCATCAGTAAGAGTAGATGAGATAGTAACATCATTCCATTTCTCAGTGGAATGGAGTGGTACAACTGGTATTGGTAGTTGTACATCATCGAAAGAAGATTCCTCTTCTTGGATGACAGACAAACTAGAATAGTGTTGAATAGGAGGTGTAGGATCGTCAGTTGCTTGGAACACTGATTGTAGATAATCAGGACGTGAGTAATATTCCTTCAACATATTAATGTGGAAGGTTTTATGTTTACCATTAACATCAACGATGTAGTCGACATCGGATATTCTTGAGATGATCCTGAAAGGACCTCTCCAGGTAATTAAAAGACGATTATTATGCGCAGGGAGTAATACAAAAGCTTCATCACCAGGTATGAGCTGGCGAAGACGTCTATACTTGTTTGCAAATAGACGAGCTTTTTCTTTGGCTTGTTCGGATGATGCAGTAGCTAGTCTACAAGCATCTATGATTCTCTTTCTCAGAGAGATCACATACTCATAAGAGGATTGAGTTTCCTCTTCAATATTCTCGTCAACCAATAAGTCGTGGATTAACGACATCGGACCGCGTGGTTGCATGCCGAAAACAAGTTGAAATGGAGAAAACCCCGTTGCTTGATTTTGTACTTCGCGATACGCAAAGAGACAAGCGGGTAGGACCCGATCCCAGTCTTGGGGATGGTCTTGAGTTATCTTACCCAACAACTGCTTGAGTGTCCTATTTAGACGCTCAATTAACCCATTTGACATCGGATGATAAATAGAACTTAGAGATCTGTCTATACCTAATGTCTTCATAACTTGAGACATGGATTCAGAAATGAACTGAACCCCATGATCCGACAAGATTTTCCGTGGAAAACCAATGCGTGAGAAGATTAACATCAATGCCTCTGCTATACTGGCAGATGAAGTGTTCTTGAGAGGGATGGCTTCAGGCCAGCGAGTGCACATATCAATGCACGTAAGAATATGCGTATGCCCTCTAGCAGATGGTAGCATAGGACCAATAATGTCTATAGCCATTTTATCAAATGGTCTAATCGGGATGTCCGCAGCTTGAATAGGAGCCGCATGAAATGGACCCCGTACCTTAACTTCTTGACATATCAAACAAGACCGACAATAGAGAGTGATGTCCTTATGTACGCCTGGCCAGTAGAATGCCGAAAGCACTCTGGATTTGGTACGCGAAAAAACCCATATGGCCCGCACATTGCGAGTCATGCGCATGTCGTAATATACGAGATCTCATACAGGATGGGACTATAATCTGAGAACATAAGGATGAATCCTTTTCTCGTATTACTCTAACCAAAATCCCATTTTTAAGTATAAAGTCATGTCTAGATTTTGCAAGTTTGTTGCTGGTATTATTTTTGTTCACATACTGAAAAAATTTTTTTAATGAATCATCATTCTTTTGCAATGTTGCAAACAACTCCCGTGAAATAGGAGCATCATCATCACAAGTGGTATGAACTGTAGGTTCCATAGGTGTATCATGCGACATATTAGTAGCTTGCGCTCTAGTCACTACTGCATTTGCAGTTTGAATATGTCGCTCTTCCCATTCAGCAATTTGCTGTGGTGTACACTCTTTAATACCATGTATGCGACCAAGTATCAAATCACAAATTGGATTCGGAAGGAGATAAGCTTGAATCTTTCCTGAAAAAAATGGAGTATTAAGATCAATAATAGCAGTGGCAAATGTTTCAATTGTGCCACCAAACGTTACACATTTGACAACCCGGCCCGTGGCACAACTTGGGTTGATCAGCGAAGTCCGGACGCCGACTGTACTGCAACCAGAGTCAAATAGGAGAGAGCATGAAATATTGTTGACAAATCCCTTGTTAAACTTAAGAGAGCCCTGTCCCTGGTGTACTGAAGCAGCAGTGGCCGTACAGACTGCAGGTAGACTAGGCAAGGTATGTCCGCAACGCAGCGTCGTGATCGCCCTGGGCTGGAAAAGAGTAGAGCATTCTGAACAATCTTTGACTTGGGTTGAATCAAGAGAACAACACATAGCATTATGAGTTTCAGCTCCTTTACCCTGTTCAATGTTAGCCTGTGTATCACTAACAGCGACATTAGAATGTCTATTCGTATTACTCAACGATCTATCTCGTCGACGCGATCGATTTTGATTTTTGTCATTAAAATTGCCATAATTGTAGTTTCTGCTAGAGTTAAAATTTGGATTAGTCCGATAATTTGTATAATTATCGTTATGATGTTGGTAAAATGGTTTATTTCCAAAAAATTGTTTGTTTTGCGGACCCTGAGATCTTGATCTCCAGTTTTGTTTATTATAATGTCCTTGATTATTTTTAAAATTAAGGTTACCAAAATCTCGCGATCTGTGAGCCTGGTTCCAAGAAACATTAAATGGAGCAGATTGTTGAAATTGCTTCCCTTTGTAAAAATTACCATTGTCAAAATTGTCATTATTTCCCTTATTGACATATCTGTCAGCACTAAAAGAACGATTGCGTGAAAAATTGTTTTGTTGTGCTGCAAAAGCAACAGGCAATTCATTCTTAATCTGTGCATTACTTAGATCCATGTTTGGGTGAGCAGTGCAAAAATTTTTAGCATGCTGTTCCAGGTCTTTCATAGATAAAGGTTTCCGTTCGTGTAAAAATGCGAGAAATGTAGGATTTACAGACGAAAGTACCTTATCGCGCATCAGTAAATCGAAGAGACCTTCATACGACTTTTCAATTTTGGATAATTCGATCCATCTTTCTAATGTTAGTCGTATTTGTGACAGAAAATCACTAAAATTTCTGCTAGATTGAGGTAGTAATGTATGGAATCTTGATCGATATTGGTCTTCTGTCATTTGGAATTTTTGCAGAAGTGCCGCTCTAAGAGCATTATAGTCATTTTTCTCACCAATGCTGGTGGTATGATAAACTGCTAATGCGTCCCCTGTGAGTAATCTGGATAAATATGTACAGTATAGAGCTTTATCCATGTTATAAGACACACAAGTGGCCTCAAACCTATCTAGGAAGAATATCACGTCATCAGACGGGGGATTAAATTTTGGTAATTTAAGGTGAATTTCCTTAAAATTATCATGTCTGGATGAAGTTTGGCTTTCAAAAGTTCTCTGGGAATTAGCTTCATGAGTTAACCTAAGTCTTTCATATTCTGACTCTGCTAATTTCAGTTCATGCTGTCGTTTTCTTTCATTCTCTTCCATCTCAAGCTGAAGTCGTTTTGTGTTTTGTTCAGCTATTAATCTTCTTTCTTGCATTTCTTTTTGTTTAACTTCCATTTCTTTTTCAGCTATTAATCTTTTTTCTTCCATTTCTTTTTGTTTCTGTTCTGCCTCTCGCTGCAATCGTTTCTCTTCTAATTCAGCGGCTTGTTGAGCTATTAATCTTCTGTCTTCCATTTCCTTTTGTTTATTTTCCATCTCAATATTAAGTCTTTCTGTAGCCTCCCTTTGCTTCTGTTCTGCCTCTCGCTGAAATCGTTTCTCTTCTAATTCAGCGGCTAATCTCATTTTTTTCTCCTCTTCCTCAGCTATAAATTTCCTCTTCTTTTCATCCTCCTCAGCCTCAATTCTTTTTTGATCTGCCTCAAATTTCAAATTTTCCAAACGTAAAGTTTCTAACCTTCTCTGATCAGCTTCTATTTCTTGAGCTTTCTTATATTCTGCAAGTGCAAATGCTTTTGCTTCCTCAGGAGCCATCTGAAGAGCTTTTGCTTGCTTAATGAAATAGTCTAAGGTAGCCATTATTCAATTTTATTATGTAATAATACTTACTTAGTCGTTCCCCTTCTACCGTGAGGTGTAGAGGTTTGGAAGAGAGAGTGCCAGACCATTCTATCAGCTGTCTTCTTCCTGGCCTGGTTCCATTCTAGTCCTCAGTCCTTCAAAGATTGTCTAATGTTGTCCTCCCAGCGGACTCTGGGTCGTCCTGGAGGTCTGGATCCCTGGCTCTTTGTTTCCCATGCTTGTCATGGTAGCTGATCTTCTCCCATTCTGCAGACATGGCCAAACCATCTTAGTTGGGACTGATCTATTTGGGTCTGCAGCGGATGGGATTTTAGGCCTTGACGGATCGTCTGGTTGCGGACCATGTCTCTTCTTGTTACTTCAACCACTTTCCTCAGATACCTCATTTCTGAGGTTTGGATCTGGCTTTTGTGGGTTGTAGTCATTGCCCACGACTCGCATCCATATGTCAAAACTGGGACATAGGTGGAGCGGTATACAGCCATCTTCGTTTTCTTACCAACCTCTTTCTTGCTGAGGAATCCACGATTTATGGCCTGAAAAAGTCTCCCAGCCGCTGCTTTTCGAGTGGCCAACTCTTCTTTGATACCTCCCTTTCGGTCTATAATAGCTCCGAGATATTTAAAGTGGTCGACCTGCTCCAGGACCTGTTCTCCCAACTTAATCTGATGTTTTCTTTCTTCTCGTGATATCACCATGGATTTTGTTTTAGAGCTGCTTATGACCATCCCTCTCTTCTCCAGCTCTTCCTTCCAGACTGCAGGTTGGATTGGAGATGTGCCTCTGATTTAGCAATCAGGGCAACATCATCAGCAAATGCCAGCTCCGAAATATAGACCTGTCTCATCTTCCAGTACCCCACTGAATACTTTCTTGTTCTCTCCTTACATGCCTTGATGACATCGTCCATAAGGAGTATGAAGAGGTAAGGTGATAGGATATCACCTTGTCTTACACCAGTGGTGGTTCTGAACTCTTCTGACTTTTATGTAATAATACTACTTAAAATTGTTACTACAACTCGTGGTCTTCGTTCCTGTCCTTAGAACGGTATAATGTTATCATATAATTATTAAATATGTTATTAATCAATAAATTTATGTAATCAAATGTCATGAAATGAACAACGAGAAAGACAATAGAAACATAACCGACAAGACATGATAAACTGGACGGTAGAACACAATCGTAGAAATCAAAAAAATAAAAATGTATAACTAAAATAGAATATCGTAAAAATATACGACGATAACTACGATCAGATAATTAACAGTACAATTGACAACACAGTGTAAAAACATAGGTTTTGTAAAAAAAACTAAACGACAGGAAAGGTGAGATGGACGCAAAATACAAACAAAATTCATCATAAAACTAAATTATGAATAAAAATAGCTACCAAAAACAACGATTAAACGTGACGAAACAGCTAAATAGATAATATTATAAGAAGCAACTAGCGATCGGAAACTTTCGGCAAGGTTTCTAGCCTTGTACCGGAACTATCGCTCAATTGAAACTTACAAGACGAGCCCTACAGAACGTCTGACGAAGAGCCCGAATTGGCTTCGAGATGGATCTCGTTCGTCAGATCAACCTCCCTACCTCCCACGAAGAATACACAACATATAACACTGAACACGAAAAGTATGAATGTGGACATAACACGGAAGGCACAACTAAGCGTAATAAAGTGTACAACGGAAACACGTTATACTCATCTCGCGTGCAGGTAAAAAATCAATGTGCCTCGTCTCCGTGGATGTACGTCTACAGATAAAATACTTCGTTCTGCTTCTCTAGATTACAGCTCGCACGCAATAATGATGAAGAGATGATCTCCAAGTAATCAGTCACTGTGAAACTTGACGTGGAGGTTGATTGAAGACCTTGACCTTGGTAAACGTAAGTTGAATCTGATTCATATCACGCTAGGATCCAAATTGAGATGATGTCGCCTTGAAAGTAAAAATTCTTCTTTTCAAACGATAATTTGGATGGGTACGTTCCTTGGAAGTTAGATATTTCCAGACCACACTGGCCACCATTTATTGTTGACTCCATTTTATCGTTAAGTTCAGTGAAGAGGTAAATTGAAACGCGAATGGTTAAAACGGAATAAATGTCAACAAAGTTCTTCAAACGAAAATTCCAACAAGTATCGTTGCATTGGGTGAACTGGGCAAGTATTGGCAGCACACAAGCCGGTGATTACAGTACATATATTTTATTGACGTGACACCAACGAAGTGGAACAAGACAATCATAGTTACAGATGCGAAGATCATACGTCAAAATGTTAATATCACTGTTAATAGTTGTTGTAGATTCTCTAACAGTTAAGTCCTCTTATATTCCAGTGACTAAGGATCACTTCCATTACCATATAACAGACATGGTATTAACGTCCGTTGACCTTCTCCCAAGGACGTTTATTAAGGCAAACGGATTCATTCTCACGGAGCAATAATTTATATCATACTTGTAAGCATCCCAGACTTTCTTCATAAAATTCTTAGATAGCATATCAAATCCAAACAAAGGCAGATATAACAATACAACCAGGTTAGTGTTTCATCTTGGCTAACCTCTCGGTATCCATACCACGACTTTGGCATAGGTAAAACGGCATATTAAACATGTGAAGCATATATATATATATTCATTAACTTGATTCCACATATGGATTCTCCCTCTATAAAAGATTCCAAAGGCTATCGACTCCGTGTGTCCAATTCTAGGAATGTCATCTCCGATGAATTCCCCCTAGACCATTAATAGGAGCGGCCTGATACTTTAAATTTACATAATTAAACTTGCCATAAGAAATGGGGCGACACTTACTTCATACATCCACTATTGGCTTCGCCATGAAGACCAATAGATACGAATACAACTGATGGCTTCTTCAAATTTGCCAGGAATCAAAGAATAACACTACGGACATAAATGTCGTCCGAGCTGCCCCTATCATGACGTCACAATCTACTCAACTAGGTTACACGTGCGTCCAAAGCAACTCACACAGCATTGTGCACGTCAGTGCGTGAATCAATCGAACGCACAAATAATATAACTATATAAAACTGGTGCGTACATTTGGCAGGACCGAAGACTACCCCCGTAGGTAATAAATGTACGTAACAGTGGTGTCGTATAGATGTTTATGATTGTTGCGGAGCCTGGCAAAGCATTCTTTCTGTAGATAGTCCTAGGCATGTGAGCAGCCAATGTTGAACTGCCTCAAATGGATGGGAACAGTTGCGGCAGTTAGGCTCATGTGACGGGTTTAATTTAAGTGTTTGTTGAGTCTAGAGTATTCTGTTCTTAGTTGAACGATTGTGCTCTGCTCCATGCATCATAGTTTATTGATGCCATTTTTTGTTTGGGTGGGTAATTCTTTATACATGGCCCATCCAGTAGACCCTTCTTGCCTGTCAGTTCAACCATTGTGAAGTTGTTTTGGAGTATTAGTTTAGCTGTCTGCATGTTGGCTGGAGGGTGGGGTTTGAAACATAGTTCATTGTCATCATTTTCGTTTGCATTCCTCAAGGAGTATGGTGCCACCAATGTAGTTGGTTCCCTTGCAGGAAGCCTGCACCAAGTATTCACATGCTCTTGCAGTAATGGCTTCTGTGGCAATTTGTTTTACATGATGAGGTTGCCAGCCTCATGGATAGTCTCATATTAATCGCCTTGTATGACATGCCAGAGTGTGCATTCGTCCTGTTTTTTCTTGATCTCTTCAGAGATTCTCAGGAACTACACAGGGCCTTGTTTGAACCAGGCTTGCTGTTTTGCTAGTCTATTGGCATTTTTGTTTCCTGCTATGTCTGTGTGTCCTGGTATCCACTGAAGAGAGACTTTGTTGATGTATATTTTTAGCAGACTGTCGGTGGTTTCAGTCAGCTGTAATATTTCTTTGTTTGCAGTTTTTATTAGTTGCATGTAGGTATCAGCACACCTCTTTGTGACCTTTGTCAAGTCGGAGTCTGATAGCCTGTGGCTGAGAATTTGTGGTTGAAGTTAAGGTGTCTCTCTCATATTCCTGCCATGTCAGTCTGTTCTTCATATAGGCGACATCTGAGGGGGACTGTTTTGTTGAGGTCTGTTTCTACATTTGACCGCAATACAGTCATATCACATTTGATAAGCAACATGAATTCAGCTTCGTAAACTCTAATCATTCAATACCCTTCAGCTCCTCAGAATCGTAGGCCTTCAACAAACACATGTCAAGTCCTCCTGTTATGTACCATCAGCTCAGGGTCTGAGCAAACAGGGGTGTTTGGGTGTCACACTTGGCTGAGTGGCAGAGTTCATTTTCCTTCTAATATATTGTGGTGCTGTCACTGTTGTTTCACAATTTTTCTCTTGTCATGTTAAGTGTCCTGAATATATAATACGGCTTTTGAGTCTTGGTAATCTATATTTGCTGCTATATTTGTCTTCATATTAACAGCTATGTGTTCACATTTATTCTCATTAACTTTTAAAGGACAACAGACCAGTAATCAGGGCCGATTTTCCCAGGAACTCGTTACGGCGGTCACTTTTTAATAGTCGGTATTTTTTAACTTAGTTTTAGTTTCGTGTTGTTCCAACCTTATATTTAATTGATTCAGCTTCCTTTACAACTATATGTAACATTACCATACTTAGAAAGAACTGACCTTTAAACTTTATCACTATATGAAAACTCAGAGTGGTGGAAAATTCATGGTGTCAAATATGGGAAACCACCTCCTTGTCCTTTAAGAGTTAAATTCATTCATTCATAACCCTCCACTCCCAAAGGAGCATAGGCCTTCAACAAACACATGCTAAGTCCTCCTGTCACGTGCCATCATCTCAAGTTCTTTCCATGTTCTCCTCATCATTTTCACCTCTGTTTCCAACTCTCTTCTCCATGTGCTTCTTGGTCTACCTCTGCCTCTCTTGCCCTGGGGGTTCCAGAACAAGGACTGCCTTGTAATGCTATCAACAGGTTTCCTCAGTGTGTGTCCTATCCATCGCCATCGTCTTCTTCTCATCTCTTGTTCCACTGGCACTTGTCCAGTTCTTGTCATCAGTTCCACGTTGGTAACCTTGTCATACCATTTTAATCCCTCTATTCTACGCAAGCACCCATTTATGAAAGTCTGTAGCTTTTTGGTTGTTGTCTTTGTTCTCCATGTCTCCGAGCCAGACAATAGGACTGACTTCACATTTGAGTTGAATATTCTTATTTTCGTGTTGGATCCTATTTCTCTTGATCTCCATATATTTCCCAATGCAATGAAAGCTCCTCTTGCCTTTTGTATTCTTATTTTGATATCGCTGTCTGTCCCTCCAACTTTGTCTATATTACTGCCAAGATATGTGTACGATTCTACATCTTGTATTGGTGTTTCTTCAAGTTCAACCCTGTTATCATTACCTGCATTTATTCTCATTATTTTTGTCTTTTCCCTGTGTATTTTCAGACCCAATTGCTGTGACCTCTCATCGAGTGTTTTCAATTTGTCCTGCATCTGATTATGGTTTTGGGACAGAAGAGCCAAGTCATCAGCAAAATCCAGATCATCCAACTGCTTAGTCAGAGTCCACTGGATTCCATTTCTGTTGTGTGTCGTCGATGATCTCATAACCCAATCTATTGCCAGCTAGAAAAGAAATGGAGACAAGAGGCATCCCTGTCGCACTCCTGTTCTTATCCCAAACGGTTCTGTAAGCTGTCCTTCATGAAGAACTCTGCATGTCATGTCTTCATATGTTTTCTTTATTAAATTAATGATCTTCAGGGGAACTCCATAATGCCTCATCAATTTCCAAAGTGATTCTCTGTCTACACTGTCAAATGCCTTTTCGTAGTCCACAAATCCGATGTATAGTGGTGAATTCCATTCCAGACTTTGTTCAACTATTATTCTCAAAGTGGCTATCTGGTCTGTACATGATCTGTTTTGTCGAAAACCTGCTTGTTCATCTCTCAGTTTCTTGTCTATGGACTCTTTTAATCTCTCAAGGATAATCCTGTTTAATACTTTTCCTGGCACTGATAGTAACATAATTGCTCTATAATTTGTGCACTCTTGTAAATTTCCCTTCTTAGGCAACTTAACCAGATATCCTTCCTTCCATTCTGCTGGTATCTCTTCCTTTTCCCAGACTTTACCAAGTAATTTATATAACATCTCTCTAGCCGTGTCGATATCTGCTTTGATGGCCTCTGCTGGAATGCCATCAGGTCCAGATGCTTTTCCATCTCTTAGAAGCTTTATGGCTTTCTTTATTTCTTCCTTCGTTGGTCTTTCCCCGTTAATTTGTAGCTCTTCTTCTGCTGGCTGGATGTCCGGTGGGTTTTGTGGAAGAGTTAAAGCTAACTCCTTATTATATATCCATAGTATAATAATCATTATTCTATGTTTTAGGATTATCTTGTTTTCAGCACTTGTATGCACAGTCTAGCGTGAGGGGTTTGTTCTAGCTTTCTTATATTCTGATTTTTTAATAAAAAGATTTTGAAGCTTTAAATTTTCCCACTGCAAGGGTCAGTTTTTTCTTTATTTTTTAATGCTAAAAATAAGTGCTTCATTTTTAAGTTCACTCCACTTTTTTCTTTTAAATTTTTCTTTTATTATGTTTTTTCCATTTCCATACAGGCTTGTATATGACAGAGAAACGGGAAAGCCTAAAGGCTATGGGTTTTGTGAGTATCAAGATGTAGAAACAGCACAAAGTGCTATGCGCAATCTCAACAACTATGACTTCAATGGGAGACCCTTGAGAGTAGGTGTTGCTGCTGGTGAACAGAGCAAAGATGAAGGAAAGGCTATGCAGCAAGCTCTGGGAGGTCAGATAGTTGAGGTTAGTTTGTTAATTGAATTGTTACCAACATACATTATTAGAATGTTAAACTGAAGTCAACGTGTTACTTCAGATAGCAGTTTTGTTTAACTTTAAATGTGCTATTTTATTTTAAATAAATTTACTACCGCAAATGGTAATTTTATTTCAATAAATTTACTACCACAAATGGGAATTTAATTTCTATTCAATAAATTTACTACCACAAATGGTAATTTTATGTCAATAGATTTACTACCACAAATTGTAATTTTATTTCAATAAATTTACTACCACAAATGGTAATTTTATTTCAGTAAATTTACTACCACAAATGGTAATTTAATTTCAATAAATTTACTACCACAAATGGTAATTTAATTTCAATAAATTTACTACCACAAATGGTAATTTAATTTCAATAAATTTACTACCACAAATGGTAATTTTATTTCAGTAAATTTACTACCACAAATGGTAATTTAATTTCAATAAATTTACTACCACAAATGGTAATTTTATTTCAATAAATTTACTACCACAAATGGTAATTTTATGTCAATAACTTTACTACCACAAATGGTAATTTAATTTCAATAAATTTATTACAGATGTTCATTCATTCATTACTGTTCTGCTCCCTAAGGAGCATATGCCTTCAGCAAACTCATGCCATTTCTTCCTATCAGGCTCAAGGTCTTTTGATGTCTTCCTTATCCCTTTCATTTATGTCTCCAGTTCTCTGCTCCATATTTTGATTGGTCTATCCCTACCTATCTTTTTGCTGATGACTTGGCTCTTCTGTCCCATAACCGTAATCAGATGTAGGACAAATTGATAACACTCGATGTGAGGTCACAGTAATTGGGTCTGAAAATACACAGGGAAAAGACAAAGATAATGAGAATAAATGCAGGTAATGAAAACAGGGTTGAACTTGAAGAAGCAGCAATACAAGATGTAGAATCGTACACATATCTTGGCAGCAATATAGACAAAGTTGGAGGGACAGACAGTGATATCAAAATAAGAATACAAAAAGCAAGAGGAGCTTTCATTGCATTGGGAAATATATGGAGATCAAGAGAAATCGGATCCAACACGAAAATAAGAATCTTCAACTCAAATGTGAAGGCAGTCCTATTGTATGGCTCTGAGACATGGAGAACAACAAAGACAACAACCAAAAAGCTACAGACTTTCATAAATGGGTGCTTGCATAGAATAGAGAGATTAAAATGGTATGACAAGGTTACCAACATGGAACTGATGACAAGAACTAGACAAGTGCCAGTGGAACAAGAGATGAGAAGAAGACGATGACGATGGATAGGACACACACTGAGGAAACCTGTTGATAGCATTACAAGGCAGTCCTTGTTCTGGAACCCCCAGGGCAGGAGAGGCAGAGGTAGACCAAGAAGCACATGGAGAAGAGAGCTGTAAACAGAGGTGAAAATGATGAGGAGAACGTGGAAAGAACTTGAGATGATGGCTCGTGACAGGAGGACTTGGCATGTGTTTGTTGAAGGCCTATGCTCCTTTGGGAGTGGAGGGTTATGAATGAATCCCTACCTATCTAACTGTGGACTGCCTATTACAGATTTTACTCTCTGATTATATATTTTTTTTTAATTTTTTAAGTGACCTGTTCAACACACCTCATAAAGCTGGAGTTAAAATGGTGAAGTCTGTAACACTTCAGGCACCGCCATCCCACGACAGCGGTTGTGGGAGTACCTTTACCTTTTATATTATTATTGTCATATTTCCAGTACTTTGTTCGCATGCAGAAATATATATCTACATATTGTATAAAAACAATATATTCCACATTTTTATTTACAGTTCACAGTATTAAAAATGTTACTTGCTGTATTACTCAGTAGTAATTTATACTTGTATACACTGTATAATACAAGTAGTAAAAATATAACTAAAATTAATGATCTGTCAGTTCATGTTTGAATAATTCATATTTGAAGTAAGGTAAAGGAGGTAAAGGAACCCGTTACACGCCCATTGAGGCATATTGGGAATATGGTGTTAGGCCCATATTATCTTGACCATCGGCACACGAGGGGTGATGTGGTCGGCATCACGCCGGCCGCCTTAACCTTCCCAGAGTAGCTCTGGTACCCATTTGGGTCTGGGTCGACCCAGGAGCCGTTTGTGGCCTAAAAATTTTTCCGCCTCATCTGGGGATCGAACCATAGACCACTGCGCTAGGAAGCCAGTGCACTAACCACTATGCTACCGCGGCTCCATATTTGAAGTATGCATCACATAAAAGCCATCGTCCATTTTCTGTAACATGTCTAATTTAGATACTGGTTTAATTTAAAGATATCTCTTGTTAACTATGGGTTTTATTGCATAAGAATAATGTCATTTCAGTACTTATAAAATTCCTTTTTTTTTTTTTTTTTTTTTTTTTTTTTAAAGCATTATGTCAAACTCATATCTTCTGTTGTATTTATAGTACAGTGTCAATTTTTGCACTGAAACTTGAATAAAGTAACATCTATAACTTCTTCTTCTTCTTCGTTCGCCCTGAAAAGGACGGTGGTTGCGTTGTGTCTGTTTACAACGTAGCTGTGATATCTGCACCTTTCGGTCGACACATCCGACTTCTGCACGGCATTTTTTAGGACCGGGTTTGCCTTCCCATTGCGATCCGTGCTCGCTCAGCCAGCCTGCATTGCTGCATACTGTTTCCAGGACCACCACGTGGAGGTGGAGCACGGTCTTGACCAGCTCTGGTTCGCTAGTCCTGACGCGGGCAGTCAAGCTATGAGTCGCTGACTGCGGTCTCTATTGCTGCGTCTTCACATCTATAACTAAACATCACATGAATACTGAAGCTTCAAGCAGTAAATTAACCAGAAGGTTTTTATTACCCCATATAGAATGTGTACAACATTTGGCTTTCAAGCCCAATCCCCAGTAGGAATTTGACCCGGTGACCAAAAGGTGACTAGGGTCAACATTTTACCTAAAGTGTGGTGGCAAACACCCATTATTGACACACAGTTTTCTCACTGAAGTTAGAATTTGAGGTAGTCATGTACCTACAGCATACCTGCAAAATCATGTTATAACTGCTATTAACAACATATTACATTATTTTCTAAACACAAGCAAGAATTCACAAACATAAATGGTGAGAGTATTTGTACACTTCCAGATTGTAATGATCCAATGTTTCTCCCTAAAGTGAAAATTTAGGGTAATCAGTTAAAACATGTAATTTAAAGTTAAGACCAAAAAAAAAAACTAAAAGTGGTATAGGAGTCAGTTTAACAAATAAACTGTACACCACAGCTGTAGAAACATGGGTTGTTTCAGAGTGTGTTCCATGTTACTATGTGTATTGTTCAGGTGTAAAACTGACTGCTTTTTCATTTGTCATGTTTTAAAAAAAAAATTTATTATACAGTTTATTGCAGCCGCCTTTATTATTGACAAATTCTTTGCAGCATCTCTTGGTAGAGTTTAGACTAATGGAGTTGTTTTAAAACCAGCTTTTTTACTTTACATTTTATTAATTCCTTATATTGATTTTTAAAAAAATGAATTTAAGCACAACTCATAAACTTAATGCTTATTAGCAATTTGAGTGCTTATTTGCATTTTGAGTTTGTTAATGTAAAAGTTTATCCTTTTTTTAATACATTGTTTCATGTAGTTCCCAGGGATCTCTGATAGACAAAGAAAAAAATATGACATCTCTTCAGGAATGTCATACAAGGCAACTATTATAAGGTTTTGCCTGTGCCTGGCTACCTCATCATGTAAAACAAATAGCAAGAGAGACTACCGCTGCAAGAACATATGAATACTTGGTGCAGGCTTCCTGTAAGGGGGCCAGCTGCAGTGGTGGTTTCATGCTCCATAAGGAGTGAAAATAAAAATGATGATGATGAATTATACGCAGCATTAAATAATATGTATTTTTATGGCCACAGTCCCCTTATGGTGAACCTGTAGAACCAGAGAAAGCCCCTGAGGCCATCTCCAAAGCTGTAGCTAGCCTTCCCCCAGAGCAGATGTTTGAACTGATGAAGCAGATGAAGGTATTTTATTAACATTCTCATAAATATGCATCCATAACTTTTGGTAACAGGTTGGATTCCTTTACTACAGTTAATTGAGTATGTCAAGCAATTATTATTTCATTTTATTGAATACATTTCCATATATTATGGTGGCTTAACGTCCTATAACACTTGGTTGGGGCATCACAGGCAGTGAGTGTTTGACTAATAGTCTCTACTGACTTGTTCTATAACATTTGGTTGGGGCATCACAGGCAGTGAGTGTTTGACTAATAGTCTCTACTGACTTGTTCTATAACATTTGGTTGGGGTACTACAAACAACGAGTGTTTCACTTGTTATTGTTGATCAGAATCAACTTCACTGCATTCCAGGCAAACCCATAGGTGCTCCCTCAACTAATGTCGGAAGGTGTGAATGCTAATTGTTCCTTTAGCATGCTGGTTGTACCAACGACGGATGCATCCTCTCATATGTCCATCCCTACTAGTCTTACATTTTATGCCAAATTCCAACAATCTTAGCCGTGTTGATTCATCTATTGCAGTGTCGTTCTCAAAGAAACGATCATTAATTGTCCTTAGTTTCTCTCCCTTATCCATATTCATAGTTCCTACTATGGGTGCTCTTGAGGCTAATCTGTTAGCTCTATCATTGCCACATACCCCTGCATGACGAGGACAGTAGATCCACACCAGTTCCTGAAGACTTGAGGTTTCTATGAAAGTTTTCCTTTCATGCCATAGCCATTCATTCTAGACCTTCCGAAGCATGGATTGAGAGTCTAATAACTGCCCTGGTTGCTGGAGTTTCAGACAGTCACCTCAGGGCAGCAATAGCTGCCTCTACCTCCATTCTCATGCTGGAGGATGTTGTCATTTAATCTCCGCCTTGTTCAGTGACGACTCTGCTCTTTATCTCGCAAAGCCCTATCCTGATTTCTCACCATAATATACAGACCCATCAGTGTACACGATGCCATCATCATCTGGAAGCTTGTCCAGTTCTCACCTGACTTACTCCACTCTTCCCCCTTTGGATATATTTTCAACCATGATCATCTGCCCAGTTGTAGCCTCTGCCTGTGCCATCCCTCTCTTTATTCTTGCTCCTTTGATGTCAGCTATGTTCCCATGTATGCAACGGGCTGATCACCCGTTTGCAAGTCACTTTGATTACGGAAACAACAGCAAATGTGCTGATTTGTCGTTGCCCTAAAGACGCCACTAGGCGTGATGGGAAACAGCGGCAGAGAAAACCTGTCTGCTGTTGCCCTAAGACGCCACTAGGCGTAATGGCCACTGACTGCTTTGACGGTTGGTGGCTAAGGACGGAAGAAGAAGATGTTCCCATGTAGGGGGTGTTTTGTTTGTTTTTTGGTGGTTATCTGGAAAAGGGTTTCGCCTGGGCCATTGCATATCTAGATATAATCATCATCAACCCAAGCATATATCTATTTGTTACAATGGGGGGTATCTCGTGTACAGCCAAAACTATACGCTTCCTTTTATTTTGAATGCACTCCAGTTGTTCACATCATGGTACTGACAGCATGAGTATTCCCAACCCATACTCAGTTACCGACATGACGAGCTGATGATACAGGAGAAACAGTAGTCTCTACTCCAAGTGCAAAGAGGCCATTGTTTTTAAGGCTACCAGACCTTGCTTGTACTTCTGTATGATAGTGTTTCCCTATAATGACTATTAGTGTTTGACTAATAGTCACTACTGATTTGTCCTATAACACTTTGATTGGACACTACAGACAATGAGTGTTTGACTAATAGTCCCTACTGATTTGTCATATAACACTTTGATTGGACACTACAGACAATGAGTGTTTGACTAATAGTTGCTACTGACTTGTCCTGTAACACTTGGTTGGGGCACCACTTACAATGAGTGTTTGACTAATAGTTACCACTTTAGTCTGTCAGTTGTTTGTTGAGTTCCATGACAGGTGAATATATCTGGTCTTTCATTTTATCTTTCTATTTCTGTCTACCCTGTCTTGTTTTACCTGGTCCTTTATCTTGAAGGAAAATCTATGCTAGGCCATGTGATCTAAACATGTGGAAATACTGTTTAAATTATATATAAGCCACTAAATTACATTTATCATAGTACTTTTCTTATCTGGGAGATGGGCGACGGCACCTGAGGTTCAAAGATGTGTGCAAGAGAGACATGAAGGCACTGGACATAAATCCAGCAACCTGGGAAGATGAAGCTGCCGATCATACAAATTGGCTATGCTCCCTATGGTGCCACCTCAGATTGGGCGAAAAGAAGCTCTCACAACAAGCAGAAGAGAAAAGAACATGCCAAAAGGAACACCAGCAAAAAAAGTATCTGAGAGCTATCAACTCAGGGGCACATTCCCATAGTCAATCATGACTGAAGGGAGCTACTTCTACTACTCGTGTTTGACTAGATACCTTTATTTCTGTTCACTTTGTATTTTATTTTATAATCTTGATATTTATTCTGATGAATAATGTTGGGAAAGTATTTTGTGTTTTTCCATCACAGTACATTTTTTTCCAACATTTGCAGCTGTGCATTCAGAACAATCCAAATGAAGCCCGGAACATGCTGCTGCAGAACCCGCAGCTGGCATATGCCCTGTTACAGGCTCAAATTGTCATGAAAATTGTTGATCCCCAAGTTGCTATGGTATGTGTCAGAAGTGACATCATGTGATGAATGAAGTTAAGATTTCCATTTTGTGGATCTGTGTGTGTGTTTTTAAAAAAATTAATTTTTTTCTAACTTGTCTTAAAATGGTAGATTCGTTGTATGTGTTATGATGAGAAAATGTATGTGTGTATAAGTGAGTGTGTGAATGTGTTGAGTGAGTGAGCGTAGGGTGCATAGTGTCAAGAATGATATTTTTGGTGTTGTGTGACTGATGTATTTATAACACCTGTGCTCCACAGAGAGCTTTATTATTGTGACGTTTGCGTCAGACAGGATAGATCAGTGAGATTGCGTGGACTGGTTTATTTATTACAGCTCGCTTTTGAGCATATGTGCAGTAATAGTATTAGTGATTGTGTGTGAAAATGGCGCACAACTTTTACGCCTTTGATGTCACATAGTTCTGTAGAGCACCATGGAAAAAAATGGAAAGCAAGGAAGCGGATATGGAAGAGGAAAAACAGTCCTGTGTATATCTGGCAGTTGGAAGGAATTGACCTGGAATTTTGGGTCTTCGTCATGTCATTCCACGATTAAGTTTATGCCAAGAACATTCATTGATATTCTCACATTAAATCGTTTGAAAACTTTATGAAGTGACTGTCTTGCTGGTTCTTTTTGTGAAAGCCGAGAGTTTAATTTGTTACCCTTAGTCAGCGAGACAGTGGGCAGTGTGTGGTAGGCATAGCCACATCTGTATCCGTGAAACTTGGGTTAATATTTAATTTGTTCTTTAGTTGACATCAGTAATTTGATACTTACTTAGTCGTTCTCCTTCTACCGTGAGGTGTAGAGGTTTGGAAGAGAGAGCACCATACTATCCTATTGGCTGTCTTTCTCCTGGCCTGGTTCTATTCTAGTTATCGGTCCTTCAAAGATTGTCTGATGTTGTCCTCCCAGCTGACTCTGGGTCGTCCTGGAGGTCTGGATCCCTGGCTCTTAGTTTCCCATGCTTGTCATGGTAGCCAATCTTCTCCCATTCTGCAGACATGGCCAAACCATCTTAGTTGGGACTGTTCTACTTGGGTCTGCAGTAGTTGGGTTTTTAGGCCATGACATATCGTCTGGTTGCGGACCATGTCTCTTCTTGTTACTTCAATCACCTTCCTCAGATACCTCAGTTCTAAGGTTTGGATCTGGCTTTTGCGGATTGTAGTCATTGCCTGTGACTCGCACCCAAAGGTCAAGACTGGGACATAGTTGGAGCAGTATACAGCCATTTTCATCTTCTTACCAACTTCTCTTTTGCTGAGGAATCCTCGATTTTTGGCCTGAAAAAGTCTCCCAGCTGCTGCTCTTCGGGTAGCCAACTCTTCTTTGATGCCTCCCTTCCAGTCTGTGACAGCTCTGAGGTATTTAAAGTGGTTGACCTGCTCCAGGACCTGTTCTCCCAGCTTAATCTGATGCCTTCTTTCCTCTCGTGATATCACCATGGTTTTTGTTTTAGAGCTGCTTATGACCAGTAATTTGATGTGAAGAAGTATGATCGCCCGTTACCAGTCAACACCTTTATGTTAAATGTTTACCACATTATAATTCCCAGAGGGTCTCGGAGGAGAAGTATATATGATTTATTTATGCTCTACTACTGCAGCTTGTGGTAATTTTGTAACACAAAGCAGGTTTTGATCTTCTGTTCCAGTCAATGTTGTACAGAGATGAGTCTCAGCCGCAGGTCATTGTTCCCAACAATACATCCAAGGTACTGTCTGTAATAATATTTTTCAGTCTTCCTTTTCTTGTTCAATTTATCAGTTTTGAATGCTAGCTCTAGTTTTCTATTCAGTTAGTTTTATTTGCTAGCTCTAATTTTTTATTTAGTCAATTTTGTATGCTAGCTCTAGTTTATTTACTCAGTCAATTTTGTTTGCTAGCTCTAGTTTTTTATTCAGTCAGTTTTAGTCGTATTTGGAATTTGTGATATAGCTGTTATATCACAGTTTCTAATTAACTGTGTTGGAAATTTTCCGATTTCTCGTTAATTAATTGGAAAATTTTTTGGGTATTTCTGATTTCTGGCTGTTACTTATTATAGCTATGATGGAAAGTCAACTCAGTAATAATTTGCCGGATCGGCCGATGCCCGGATTAACAACGACCGCGCTCTCATTGCCCCTTGAGAGTGATAAGTCAGCGAATGGGGTAAAAACACCTGTTTTGAAACTTCCAAGAGAAAGTTTTGTTGTTGGAACTTGGAATGTACGCACGCTATATGCGTGTGGAAAAGTCAAAGAACTAACACATGAACTTGTTAGATACTCGTGGGACATCCTGGGCCTAGCAGAAGTCAGATGGACAGGATTAGGTGAATCAATAACGGATGATGGTCACAAAATTTGGTTTAGTGGAGATGAGTCTAAACATCAGCATGGAGTAGGTTTTATCGTACATAAAGATAGATTGAACTCTGTCATCAGCTGCACCCCAATAAATAGCAGGCTTATCACCATTCGTATTGCAGCACATCCAAAGAACATCTCCATCATACAGGTATATGCCCCCACTACTGACTATGAGGATGAGGCAATTGATACATTTTATGACAATCTGGATGAAGCAATTAAGAAAATTCCAAAGAAAGATCTTCTCATCGTGTTAGGTGATTGGAATGCTAAAATAGGGCCAGATGCATACGGTCACTGGGCTGGTACAGTGGGGAGATTTGGGACAGGTGAAACTAACGATCGAGGACTAAGGCTACTAGAATTTGCCAACAACTATAAACTAACCATTGCAAATACACTATTTCCTCATAAGTTATCAAGAAGAACAACGTGGCATGCCCCAAAAACTGAGATACATGGCCAAATTGATTTTATTCTTGTATCCAAAAGATTCAAGTCCAGTATTAATAAAGCCAAGACTAGGACTTTTCCTGGCGCCGACATTGGTAGTGATCACGACATGGTATTGATGACGCTCAAGCTTAAACTTAAAAAGAACTATAATCAAAACAGATGTTCTCAGTTAAGATTCAATTTAGACAAACTGAAAGATCCAGAAATCGCGGGAATCTTTGAGGCAACTGTTGGAGGAAAATTCGCAGCTCTCAACTTTTTGGAGGATGATATCAACTCAATCACAGAGAACATGAAAGACGTGCTCATTGAATCAGCAACAGAAATACTTGGTAAAAGAAAGAAAATAAACAAACCATGGGTTACAGATGACATTCTGAAGTTATGTGATACACGGCGGGAAATGAAAAAGGTTAAGAAAGAGGTTCCTGAAGCAGCATGGCAATACAGTATGGTGAATAAAAATATTAGGAAGAAAATGAAACAGGCCAAAGAAAAATGGGTAGCTGATCAATGTGAGCCCATTAATACGGGGCTAATAAAAGGTAACAGCAAGGCAGCTTTTGACACATTAAGAAAACTATCAAAACCCCAACAGCCCAGGGTAACTGTCATAGAAGATAGCAATGGGGCTCTGCTCAATGAAAAAACAGCTGTAATGAGAAGATGGACAGAATATTGTAAAGAATTATATAACTGTAAACTTGACACTGACTTAGGCATATTAAACAACATTAAGTGCGAAAACAGGGAACTCGGAAATGCAGCAATATTACGGGAAGAAGTGGAAGAGGCTATATGTTCGATGAAAGGAGGGAAGTCACCGGGTGTGGATAATATCCCAGCAGAGCTCTTGAAATATGGAGGACCAGATATAGTAAAAATCATGACAACAATTTGCCAGAAGATATGGAGTACAAAAAAATGGCCAAAAGAATGGACGCAGTCATTAGTAATACCGCTTCCAAAGAAAGGAAATCTAAAAATGTGCAAGAACTACAGAACCATTAGCCTTATTAGTCATCCAAGTAAGGTGATGTTAAGGATACTTTTGAACAGAATAAAACAGAAATCAGAAGAAATCTTGTCAGAGGAACAGGCTGGCTTTAGACCAAAAAGAAGTACCTCAGAACAAATCTTCAATATTAGATTACTTATCGAAAAACATCTCCAACAACATCAACACGATTTATACCATAACTTCATCGATTTCACAAAAGCCTTCGATCGAGTCTGGCATGAAGGCTTATGGCAAGTAATGAGAAAATTCAATTTTGATACCAACATCATAGATATCATTGAAGCACTATACAAGGACGCAAGCAGTGCTGTTTTTGCAAGCAACGACATTGGAGAATTTTTCAAAACAACTGTAGTGAGTTCGGCAGGGATGTATCCTGTCCCCAGTGCTCTTTAATATTTATCTAGAACATATTATGCAGGAGGCTCTCTACGATTATAAATCAACCATATCGATTGGAGGCCGACCTCTGTGCAACCTACGTTTTGCTGATGATATTGATCTGATAGCTGGATCAGAATCAGAACTTCAAGACCTTACCTCTAGACTGGAGAAAGTAACAAGAACGTATGGGATGGAAATTAATATAGAAAAAAGCAAGATATTGGTGAATAGCCATAAGAAACATGTTCCGACCAACATTACGTTAAATGGGCAAACGTTAGAAGAAGTTAACACCTTTAAATATCTCGGGTCCACTATATGCAGTGATGGAAGATCAATTAAAGAAATCAAGACAAGACTTGAGATGGCCTCAGCTGCCATGACAAGGTTGAATGTGATCTGGAAAAGTAACATCAGTTTTCCTGTGAAGATCAAATTATACAAATCACTTGTATTATCTATTCTCTTGTATGGGTGTGAGAGCTGGACACTCACTGCAGATACGGAGCGAAGGATTCAGGCTTTCGAGCATAAATGTTATAGAAGAATTTTGCGCATTTGCTATAAAGAGCACAAAACAAATGTCTATGTTAGAGAGAAGATAAACACCTATGCAGGCCACCAAGAACCACTTTTGTCAACAGTGAAACGTCGAAAGCTTGCCTGGTTTGGGCATGTAACTCGTCATGACTCCCTTTCGAAAACGATCCTTCAGGGAACAGTCGAAGGTAAACGGAGAAGAGGAAGGCAGAGAAAATCCTGGGCTGATAACATCAAAGAATGGGCAGGACACGGTTTTTCCACACTTGTACGCATTGCTGAGGATAGAGAGCAGTGGAGGACCCTGTCTGCTGATGCTTCCACCATGGCACCCCTACGACCCATGACCGGTTACGGGCTGAGATGAGATGAGATGATGACTTATTATAAAATGTGTCATGTTCCTAATAGTTGTTTGTTTATTTTCGTCAGTTTTGATATTTGATTTTTTTTTAAGCACTGACATTGAATGTGACACTTTTTTCCTTTATTATCTTCATCACTTTTGCGCTGATTTCTAGCATGTTTCTTTTTTCAGTATTTGTTTGAACTTAACTTAAGCCAGGAGAAAGAAATAAAAAGAAGCAGAGCTATATATATATATGAAAAGTTTTAATTTTGGAATAAGTATTACCCCTTTTCTTGTTTTCAGCAGTTGCCTGGATCTCAGCCTATGATGGGACCACGAATGCAACAAGGTAAATCAACCTACTGAAACTGTTCAATGAGTTTGATTTATGTTTCTCATTAGTAGATTGATTACATGTTAGCAATATTTTCTTCAAATATAGTTTTTTTAAAATAGTTTTCAGCACCAGTATCTTTTTTAATGTAAGATGTATTCAGGTTTCTCCCCCCCCCCCTTTTTTTTTTCCCTCCTCCCAGTCTCATTCTGTTTCCATTAGCAGTGTGTCTTAAGTTTCCATAATTTCTAATGCTGTTGTTTAGCCTTGTGAAAAGAATGGAGTATAACTAAGATATTTGGCAGGGGTAGAATGAAAAAAATGTGTGTTCATTATATAATTGCCAGCTACATAGTAACCCATTTTTATTATATACTTACTGTGGTGCCTGACTACTTCCCGTGATCACAACACTTGTTGAGGTTTTACTCATACTGTATTAATTTGTTTATTCTATAAAATTCAACCTGAAGTTGTATAGTTGTTTCTTACATGATGCCAGGTGGGGCCAGTGGTTCAAATTTTTTTTGTGTGTGCGGCCTCCTCAGAGGCTCCTGGGAAGCACACAGGAAAGATTGACATGGCAAAGTGATAAACACCTGAAATAATTGCTGTGATTATGTGGTGAAAAGGCTAGATTTCAGCAATATGTACATAACATTTTGCAATATGTACATAACGTTTTACTGTATACAGTAATATCAAAATAAGAATACAGAAGATAAGAGGGGCTTTGACTATTTTGAAAAATACATGGAAATCAAGTCCAACATATGGAGAACAACAAAAGTGACAGATGGAAAGTTAGAGATATTTATTAATAGGTGTATCAGGATCACCCATGGGGAATTGATGGAAAGGACCAGACAGATACCAGTGGAAGAAGAGGTGAAGAAAAGATATTTCTGCATTGGACACACACTTAAGGGGAGGAGCAGGAGCCAATTTTAAGTCAAAGCAGCAGAAACATGAAAATTGGGATTAGTCTATACTCGTATAATTTATAATTCCCTGAATCTAAATCTGTGACAATTATTTGTCAGAACACATTCTAAGTACGTATATTTTGATTTTGTAAATAGTATTTTCTTCAGAAATGATGCTTTTCCTATGAAGAAAATCTAGATTTTCTCAGAACCTTGTTTTACGCTACTAATGTTCTTATAACGTCCGCATTTTTTGTGTGAATCAGTATCAGATTTGGCACAAATACTTTCCATGGGATAAAAAAAACTTTTGTCAGATCCAATTTTTGATATCTTATCAACATTTTGATTTATTGCAAATAATGTAAAATTTTGAAAAAATTTTGATTATTTATAGATACAAACTTTAAAATTATATATCTCAAAATCTACTTTTGGTATCAAAAATCCAATCTGACAAAAGTTTTAAAATATAATGATAAACATTTTATTTTAATTTGGTAATGATAGATTAATAAATAAAAAAGCCTTAGGAAATTGAAATAGAACAATAAAATCCAATATAGCGGCCTTTTCCATGACAACCAATGATGTAATACCATCAAACTTTTCATTATGCGTATCTGTGATTGATTTAGGTTAAGTATGTGCATTTTCATTGAAATCCTGAGAATTAATAACGAAAATAGCATTTCAATGTAGCTCCTTCACTTAAAGGAGCAGCTGATAGCTTCACAAGACAGTCCTTACCATTATTTTTTATGTGCATTATTTGCTTAGCTCTTTGGTAAAAAAATCAAAACATTGCAAACATTTTTGTATGCGGATACAGGTTTGCCTGGTTCGATGGGAGCGATGAATCCTGGCTTTATGGGTATGAACCTAGGAGCAGTAAATGCTCAACAGCGGCCTGATATGATGATGAGGCCCAGTGTTCCTCAAGGTTTGTGCCTTTATACAACAGAATAGTGGTATTTAATATTTAAAATATGTTTCTTGTAATTGTTTCTGCTTCGTCTAAACCTGTAGCTAATGCTGTTTCAGTGTAACATGTGTTACTTTGGTCTTGTAGTTTCTGTTTTCATCTTAACATATTCTCTTTTGATCTTGTGCCTGAACTTGTTGTTTTTTTCCTTGTGATTTTTGCTATTTTTCGGTATTGGTGTGCATATGGGAGATAAATGATAAAGGGAAATAATGTAACAGAATTCTTGTGTACGATTACTTTGGTTTTAGAAGCGACACGAGTATGGAAGAACTACTGAGTCAACATGGCTGAGAGAATGAGTTTCAGAATGGTGCAGATGTTTCTATCTTGTAGCAAATATTATTTCTGTCCTGAGTTTTTAAGTTGTTTTGGTGTTGTGTCAGTTCATGCTAAGTGATGGGTTTTGGTCATCTCAAACAGTTTATTTAAATTATACCCAGGTGATGTAGGTGACGGTCGCAGATTTCCACAAACAAATAACATGCCAGGCCCTGGAGGTCGCATGCAGGGAGCAGGCATGATGCAGAGACCTGGTGGCAGTCAGGTAAGGCTGTGCTGAAAAATGGGGAAAAGTGGTTAATTTAAACTCCTACATATATTGGATTTGTCACGTATAGTTGCCAGGGTCTCTAAAGAGGCAAAGAAAGAATAGAGCTTCTGCACCTTCAGGCATGTCGTACAAGGTGACTAATATGAGGTTGTGTATGGGGTTGGCAACCTTATGGTGTAAAACTTGTTGTCATAGAAACCACTGCTGTAAGAGCATGTGAATGCTTGGCACAGGCTTCTTTTTGGGGACCAGCTGCAGTGTGGCTCTATGCTCTGTAGGGAGCGCAAAGGAAACTGATAATGATGATACATTAGATTTATCACTGATAGTGTGATGATAAATTAGATTTATCACTGATAGTGTGATGGTACATTAGATTTATCACTGATAGTGTGATAGTACATTAGATTTATCACTGATAGTGTGATAGTACATTAGATTTATCACTGATAGTGTGATAGTACATTAGATTTATCACTGATAGTGTAGTGATACATTAGATTTTTCACTGATAGTGTGATGGTACATTAGATTTATCACTGATAGTGTGATGGTACATTAGATTTATCACTGATAGTGTGATAGTACATTAGATTTATCACTGATAGTGTAGTGATACATTAGATTTATCACTGATAGTGTGATGATAAATTAGATTTATCACTGATAGTGTGATGGTACATTAGATTTATCACTGATAGTGTGATGGTACATTAGATTTATCACTGATAGTGTGATAGTACATTAGATTTATCACTGATAGTGTGGTGATACATTAGATTTATCACTGATAGTGTAGTGATACATTAGATTTATCACTGATAGTGTGGTGATACATTAGATTTATCACTGATAGTGTGGTGATACATTAGATTTATCACTGATAGTGTGATGGTACATTAGATTTATCACTGATAGTGTGGTGATACATTAGATTTATCACTGATAGTGTGGTGATTCATTAGATTTATCACTGATAGTGTGATGGTACATTAGATTTATCACTTATAGTGTGATGATACATTAGATTTATCACTGATAGTGTAGTGATTCATTAGATTTATCACTTATAGTGTGATGGTACATTAGATTTATCACTGATAGTGTGGTGATACATTAGATTTATCACTGATAGTGTGGTGATTCATTAGATTTATCACTGATAGTGTGATGGTACATTAGATTTATCACTTATAGTGTGATGATACATTAGATTTATCACTGATAGTGTGGTGATTCATTAGATTTATCACTGATAGTGTGATGATACATTAGATTTATCACTGATAATGTGATGATACATTAGATTTATCACTGATAATGTGATGATACATTTGATTTATTGCTGATAGTGTGATGATACCAACGGGCTGATCACCCGTTTGCCAGTCACTTCGATTACGGAAACAACAGCAAATGGATTGATTTGCCATTGCCCTAAAGACGCCAATAGGCGTGATGGGAAACAATGGCAAAGAAAACCTATCTGCTGTTGCCCTAAGACGCCACTAGGCGTAATGGCCACTGACTGCTTTGACGGTCGGTGGCTAAGGACGGAAGAAGAAGAAGAAGAAGTGTGATGATGATACATTAGATTTATCACTGACAGTGTGATGATACATTAGGTTTATCACTGATTGCGTGAAAAACCTTTTTTTTTAAATATTTTATTTGACATAAGTGAAATTCTTTGATACTTTTAATATACAATCACTTGGGCATGGACAAGAATGTTTCCTCAAACCCTCACAGTTTAAAATATCTTTCTTAAATAGATATGTCACTACACTTGAGCAAAACATAGACACATTTGGTACGGGGTCAAATCTGTTAAGAATTTATGGTTTGCTAACTAATGAGGAGTAGTTGAAAAAACCAGCAGCCCCTATCAGCCTTATTACCTGTCTTGATAACATTGCTAGAATACGATAACTGCGTGGAGAGCAGTGCCAAACAACTAAATTAATAACCAGTGTCCAGAAAATTTGAAGGCAAAGGCTGGAAAATGAGCCATTTTAAATACCCATGTGCATTTCTCACACAGATGAAAGATACAGTTCCAGAATACTAGCTAGAATGATATACACTACAGGGGTTGGAGCAAAACTAAGCAAAGTGTCTGTCTTCAAACCAAATTTAACCCTCCGGCGGGCGCGTTGGCGAACAAAGTGCACCAAATTAAATTCAAATTTCACGGATTTTTTTTTGGCGGTTGGCTGCATTGAACTCTTAGCTATTCCTTTATTCATGTCTTAGCTTTCATTCTGAACAGTTGTGTTGTTGTTGTTATATGTTGTGCGACGAGATATTTAGGGTCCCGTAACTCGTGGAGTGTCATTAGTGGTGTATAAAGTGCGCCACGCGCTCGGTGATGTAAGTATATTTTTCATTTCAATTTTCTGTTTTTAAATTAAATTTGAGACCGCAAAAGGCCACCAAGAGCCTAATACATGTGAGAATTGTCAAATTGCAGTAACGGATGTTGAGAATAACTAAAGTGATTAGTTCATGATTTATCTATCCGCTTACTCAAGTGTCTCAGGGTCAGAGGCTATCTAGTATGTTCCTCAAATAAATTGGCACTTCCATTATGAGTGACGAAAGTTATAAATGATCGTCTATTTCTTTTACTGACAGAGAAAGAGATTGGATAAAGTAGAGTTCTTTTTCTTCCTCGTTCGTCCTGAAAAGGACGTTGGTTGCGTTGTGTCTGTTTACACCGTAGCTGCGATATCTGCGCCTTTCGGCCGACACATCCGACTTCAGCACAGCAATTTTTGGGATGGGTTTGCCTTCCCTCTTCGATCCCTACTCTCTCAGCCAGACTGCAGTGATGCAGCCTGTTTCCAGGACCACCACGTGGAGGTGGAGTAGGGTCTTGGTCAGCTCTGGTTCGCTGACCCTGACTGCATTCTCTATTGCTGCATCTTTGGGTCCCAAGTAGAGTTCTAATATTACAGTATATTTTATTAATGTAATGCATGGTGAAAAGGTTTATGACATTAAAAATATTAGTAGTTAATTTTACTCTATTAATGATTAAAGTAATGATTATGATGTTTTATATAGTGTGCGCCACGTGCCTGCTCTTGCGAAGAAAAGAAACGCGCCTGCCGGAGGGTTAAAAGACTCCTATATTCTTGCATAATTTTCACCTTCACATGTTCATTTGGACATCACCCAATAGAAATGGAATTCATTACAGCTGTAGACACTGACAAAACAGCTCAACAATCTAGATTTTGCATTTGGCATCAGTCTTTAATCTCATAACTATAACCAGATGCAAGACATAACGAGAATAGTTGATGAGAGGTCATAGTAATTGGATCAGAAAATACATCAAAGAAAGACAAAGATTAGGAGAATAAATGTGGCAGAGGATGCTGGGATTGCAGTTGGAGAAACATGCCTTAACGATGTGGACTCAAACATATGTCTAGGCAGCAGCATAGACAAAGTTGGAGGAACGGACACTTGCACCTATGGAATGAATGGCTATTGCTGCCAGAAGAAAAGAGTTTCACTTACCTTGAAATTTCATTATTCATCAATAATAAATGGAACAGCCTGGGACAGAGGCTATGAAATATTTAAGTTAGATCAGCAATGGAATATGGAATCCCTGCCAGGTCAAATGTTACAAAACCCAGCCTTGACTGAACAACCAGGCAGAAAAATTTATGGAACAGTGAAATCCGCCCCAATAAATGAAATAAACAAGATAAGATGACAAAACTACAATCCATGAATGACAGAAGAAACCACAGATAACTATAACAGGCAGAAAAAATGTGAAAAGCTAACGTACCACCCAGTAGAATGACTGACTGACTGAAAAGATATGGAAGGGGTAGACTTCAGAGAAGCTGTTTTGCATACAAAAATAGTAAAAGGACTCTTCCTCCAATATACCAGATCTTGCACAGTCAAAGACAGGGCCCCTGACTGAAAGAACATCTCCCAGGGTTGATTGACAATATACCAGAAGTGATGGAAAAAATGCTGACGAAGCTTGTAGCTATGGAATACATCGAAAAAACATGTGCAAAAGGACCTTGCCAGAAATTTCTTTTTTAAACAATACAAGCATTCAGAATATCCTTAGAATATTTCTGTGGACTCACCACAAAAGTATAGAATTGATACCTACTTAGAAATGCCACATGGCCATATATGGGCCTTACAACAATAAAGCTGAAACATACTGGCTATAAATCTCATTGGCTGCTAAACGTTTTCCTTCATTGCACAGTCCTGGACAGAAGAAGGAAGTATGTACAGAGGTAGAAATTATTGAATAACATAAGAATCTTGACAGAATTAGCCACTGTAGCCATGCACCTTATTTGACCATAGACAAATGTAGCATGGCAGCTGATATTCAAGTGGTCATCGGCTGTAGTAACCCAGAGATGAAGACAATGTCACGGGACCGATGGTGATGTTAATAAATTTTGTATGCTATTCATAAGGGAAGTTTGGGGGGCTAATTAATTCTACAGCACTCACGCAGTGATCTCAGAGCAGCTTCAAGACCTTTTGGCCAAAAAAAAAAAATACTGAATTATAGCATTTCACTTTTTTTGTGTGTGGTCTTATTGACATGTTTAAAAAAATTATTTGTTAGTCATCTGTTCATTTTCTTTGAAATACACAGCTCTTCAAGAAGGACAGCTTATAAAACTCTTTGAGATTAAAATGTAACATAGATGCCTTTTGTCAGCATTCTTCTTTTTACCAACATTATATTAGATTAGACAAACAACGTTATCAACCACCAGAAGGTGGACTCTTGACAAAACAGCTCGACAATCTGCATTAAGGATATAGAAGGCTGGAGGAGCTGTTACAGCAGTATAAAATTTGTGGAAATTGAAGTAGATGCTGATATCTTCGCAAAGCTGTCCTTGTACTGAAATCTTGTTGGTGACAGAAATAGAGGAAGACCAAAAAAAAAAAAAAACACATAAATAAGAGAACTATAGACAGACATCAGAAGGGTAAAGATGAAATGGAAAGAACTTAAACAGAACGGTACAGGACAGGAGGGTTTGATATGAACTAATTGAAGGCCTGTGCTCTACTGGGAGCTGAAAGGTAAACAAGATTATTTCAAGTCTGGGACCGAAGACGCAGCAAAAGTGATGAATGGAGTAGGGTCAGCAAACCAGAGCTAACCAAGACCCTACTCCACCTCCAAATGATGGTCCTGGAAACAGGCTGCATCACTGCAGTCTGGCCGAGAGAGTAGGGATCGAAGAGGGAAGGCAAGCCCCGTCTCAAAAATGCCATGCTGAAATAGGATGTGTCAAGCCGAAAGGGGGAAATATCGCAGCTTCGCTGTAAACGGCGACACAACGTAACCAACGTCCTTTTCAGGACGAACGCAGAAGAATTTCAAGTCTGGCGCCTAAATGACTGGAACATTTGCTGAACCTTGGTTTAGCACAGTGTAGACTGTAGCAGGTGTTCGAATTACTATGAACTTTCTGTTTACTTATTTTGATAACACTTGTGGTGACTTATAGAATAAGTAACTTATAGAATAATTTTCTGCTCTTGTACAAATATTTTTCTGCTTACATACTCCAATAAATGTGTTCATAAAATGTTCAACATAATATTTTCAGAAGTTTCATGTATATCATAATCCACACCAGAGATATAAGTTAATATATATCTGTAAAATGTGTCTACAGACTCCTGGTGCAGGTTCTGGTCCTTCAGCCAATGGAGCAGCTGGTATTTCCACACAAGACCAAGAAAAGGTGCCTCTCTCTCTCATTCTTTATCATGTTGTCTCTCTCTCTCTTTTCTTCTGCTATCTTAGTCCTTTTCATCTCTCTCTCTCTCTCTCTCTCTCTCTCTCTCTCTCTCTCTCTCTCTCTCTCTCTCTCTCTCTCTCTCTCTCTCTCTCTCTCTCTCTCTCTCTCTCTCTCTCTCTCTCTCTCTCTCTCTCTCTCTCTCTCTTTTATATCATTGTTGACCTTCCATCTGTCAATTTCTTTTACTTTTTCTGCATTTTAATGTCCTATACTTACTGCACACTGACTTCCTAATTTGCCCATTTGTGTTCACTTTTCCATTATATTACATAATACTATGTAACTTTTCCACATTTATAAAACGCAAAGCCATGTGTGGTTTCTAGAGGGTCTCTGGGGAAAGAAAGAAAATAACAGCTCCATCAAGCGTGTTGTAAGATGCAACTAGTGTCAGGTTTGCATGAGGCTGACAACCTCCTCCAAAAAAAAAAATTTATACAGAAACCACAGGTAGTGCTTTTTTCCTAAAGCTTTACTAGGGGCCAGCTGCATTGATGGCTCCATGCTCCGTAAGGAGAATGATGATAAAACAGGTGACACATTGTTTTCTCCTGTTCTTGTATTAAATTTTACTAATTGTTGGTGGTATCTCTTATTTAATATTTTGAAATTGTATTTTGCCTTTGCTCGACCATATCTCACTCTTACATGCTGGCCTTTTTTTTTTTGAGCAGTATGTACGCTGTGTCATAGTTTAAAGCTGAGCTGCGATATCTGTGCCTTTCGGCCCGACACATCTGATTTCACCACGCAGTTTTTACAGGTTTTCTTTCCCTGCCACCCCACGCCTACATATATGCTTTACCTCATGTCCTTACAATAGTGCAGTGAGATGACTGCGCTAGTGCACGTCATTTGAGCTGACATGCAACTCTGCCTCATAGCCCCTACTGGGAGGCCCCCTTTCCGGGGAAACCACACACAGCCCTGTGAAGCAGTTGAAGGGCAGACATTTGAAAGGAGCATCGTCGGCATGTGAGGCCATGCGATCAGCACAAAGTTATCCAGAGTCACCAGTGAGAACACTGCACCCCGCAAAGGGCAAAGACAATTGGTTTTGAACTAATTAAAGTGCTCTTTCCGCGAGGGTTGGAGCTTGGTAAGCATGTATTAGCTCTAAAATTGCCACAGTTATCCAAGTAGGATCATTTCATCTAAGGAACCTTAGAAATGTTTGAGAAGTGAAGTAAGTTTTTCTTATTTCTGTCAATATTCAGGCGGCATTGATCATGCAAGTGTTGCAGCTGACAGATGAACAGATTGCATTGCTTCCACCAGAACAGCGCCAAAGCATTCTCATCCTCAAGGAACAGATAAAAAGTGGATAATTTGATCATATTTAGATTACCACTTAGTTAATCTGCATTTTGTTCTTGTAGAATTAAGAGATGTTGTAATACATGTCGTGTGTCATGAATATTAAATTCAGTTATTCTTGAAGGCTCTAAGCCGGTGTTGTGTGCTGAAAACTGGGATTTGCTTTCATTCTGAGTTTGTTAAGGAAAAAGATCTTCTCTGTGGGAGAAGTCTGTGTTTATTTGTTTTGAGAAATATGAGAAGTGCTGCAGAGAGTAGAAGGATAGTTAATATCATTGTAAACATCCTAAACATTGTTTGTTTAATTTTTCGTAGTTTTACATTTCTACAGGAATAGGTAATTGACCCCATGCTCAACCTTCCTTAGTCACCTTTTACAACATACGTGGTAGGTCACAATGTTACTATTCTTTACTCCCCCTTCAAGCCCCAGTAACAAGGGTAACGCTGGAGATGGATAGGTCTCACATTGAGAAAAACCTATTGTTAGCTTTACCAGATAGTCCGTCCTTACTCTGGAATCCTCGAGGTGAGAGAGGTAGAGATAGACCAAAGAACACATGGAAAAGAGAACTGGAGACAGACATGAATGGGACGAAGAAGGCATGGAAAGACCTTGACCTGATGGCAATGGGTAGGAAGACTTGGTATAAGTTTGTTGAAGGCCTATGCTCCGTGAGAGCTAAAAGGTGAAGAAGAAAACTTTGTTGAGATCTATGTATTTGAAATATCATCATCTGCACTCCTTACAGAGCTTGGGGCCACCACTTTAGCAGGTTTCCTTGCAGGAAGCCTGCATCAAGCATTCACGTGCTCTTGTAGTAGTGGTTTATGTGACAATTTGTTTTACATGATGAGGTTGCCAACCCCAGCACACAACCTCATCTTAGTCGCCTTGTACGACATGCCTGAGGGTGTGGTCTTCCTGTTATTTCTTTGTCTCTTCAGAGACCCCCGAGAACAACACAGGGCACGTGAAATATAGTTAGTCCATTTAGTTTTAGGAAATATAAATAAGATTTATTTTATTTGTGTTAACATAGCCATATAGCGAAATAAAATACACATATGCACACTCATAAATAGATCTGCCAAGATGGTATATATGGGGGAAAGTATGTACACCTTGCAGTGTTTGTTTGTAAATGATGGATGTAATTAAGTTCATATCCATTTTTCTTATTTTGTTAAATGTGTCTTTTCTTAATATAGTTAAATGTTGAAAATTTATAAAATCACTGATTAAAAAATGTTTTTATAAACTCGTGACAGCTTTCATGGTTTTATATATTTTATTCTAAGTAGTTGTATCTATTGACTGGCTAAAGTATTTAGGCCACATTTCTGTCTGCCCATCTCTTAATTATTGTGTGCTGTAATGACAGACTGGTAAGCCGATAAGATTTAACAGAAATCAAATTTTGGTCAAAATATTAATGATTTTAATTAACATTAGGGGCACTCTGCCTATCAGTATTTCCAAGTCAGTTCAAAGTTAAGTGCTTTGACCTATAACTAGGCAGATCAAATTTGGTTAGGGACGTTTTGGCCTGGGCATTACAGAACATTGTCCTGGAGGTAACAGAACATGGTTTTCCTAGATTTGAGAAAAAAAAATGTTGCATTATGAAGAAATAAACTTTAGAAGTGGAGATCTGCAACATATCTGCTAAAATAATATACACCTCTGTCAGATCAGAGATGACGAGCAAGAACATGTAATGATCACTGCTTCAGGGGATTTCATGGCCAATAACAATGCCCAATATGAATCATGTAATCACTTTGCAAATTTGCCCAAGCTAACTCAGTTTCCAAAAATGGAAATAAGTATGTATACGTACATACTCATAAACAAACTAATATTACCTTCTACCATTTTAGAACAAAGGAAACACAAAAAAACACACACACACATACATTCCCATAATTTGATAATTTGTATTTACTCTATTTCCTCTACTGTAGAGGAGCAGATGTATCAGACCGCAATCTTCTGTTGGCTAAAACAAAATTAAAACTCAAGAAATTTACAACAACATATAGCTATAGACAACAGTATAATGTGGGATATCTAAGAAATCAGGAAATAAGAGAAAAATTTTCAATTACAGTATCCAACAAATACCAAGTACTCCAACAGCTGGAAGATGAAACAGATATGGAAGACCAGTGGCAACAAGTAAAACATATATGGAACAAGACATGTGAAGAAGTACTGAGAAAAAGAGAACATCAGCACAAAGCATGGATAACAACAGAAACCATTAGTAAGATAGAAGACAGGAAAAACAAGAAAGCAGATTTAAACAGAAGCTCCAAAGCCAAGGCTCATGAAGTGTACATAGAAGCAAACAAAGAAGTAAGAAGAAACATCAAAAGAGACAAGATTAAATATATTGATGATTTGGCAAGGGAAGCAGAGGAAGCTGCAGCCAAAGGAAATATGAGGGACCTGTACAACAACACAAAGAAGCTAACGGGGAAATATAAGCAAGCAAATGGCCTCATAAAAGATAAGAATGGAAAATTGCTTAGTAATATACAAGAACAAATAAAGAGATGGACAGAACATTTTGACGAACTTCTCAATAGACCATCTCCAACTAATCCCCCAGACATCCAGCCAGCAGAAGAGGAGCTACAAATCAGCCGTGAACGACCAAGTAGAGAAGAAATAAAGAAAGCCATAAAGCTTCTGAAAGATGGAAAAGCAGCTGGTCCTGATTGCATTCCAGCAGAGGCCATCAAAACAGATATTGATACCTCTACAGAGATATTATACAAACTACTTGGCAAAGTCTGGGAGAGAGAGGAAATACCAGCAGAATGGAAGGAAGGTTATCTGGTCAAGTTGCCTAAGAAGGGAAATTTACAAGAGTGCACAAATTATAGAGGAATAATGTTACTATCAGTGCCAGGAAAAGTATTAAACAGAATCATCCTTGAGAGATTAAAAGAGTCCATAGACAAGCAACTGAGAGATGAACAAGCAGGTTTTCAACAAAACAGATCCTGTACAGACCAGATAGCCACATTGAGAATAATAGTTAAACAAAGTCTGGGATGGAATTCACCGCTATACATCGGACTCATGGACTATGAAAAGGCATTTGACAGTGTAGACAGAATCACTTTGGAAATTGATGAGGCATTATGGAGTTCCTATGAAGATCATTAACTTAATAAAGAAAACCTATGAAGACATGACATGCAGAGTTCTTCATGAAGGACACCTTACAGAACCGTTTAGGATTAGAACGGGAGTGAGACAGGGATGCGTCTTGTCTCCCTTTCTTTTCTTACTAGCAATAGATTCTCTCTCTTCTCTTTGATCCTTAGCCGCTGACCGTCAAAGCAGTCAGTGGCCATCACGCCTAGTGGCGTCTTGTAGGGCAACAACAAATTGATTCCACTGTGCTCGGTCGGCGGCCATCCTTCGTACAGTGCCCCAACTCTGGTTCATTCTTTGCATCTCAGCCTTCACAGTCCTCCGCCAGGTTGTTTTTGGTCGGCCTCTCTTTCGTTTTCCTTCAGGGGTCCAAAGCATAGCTGTTCTTGTGATGGCATCGGGGTCTCTTCTGAGGACATGGCCAACCCAGCTCCAGCGTCTGCCAGCTATGATGGTGTGCATGTCCTCTTTCTTGCTCCGAGTAAGCAGATCTTTGTTGGTGATGGTATTCGGCCAAAAGATTCGGTGAATTTTTCTTAGGCATGTTGTGTGAAAAGAGGACAATTTCGACATTTCCTTCTCTGTAACTCTCCAGCATTCCGCACCATAGAGAAGCACAGAAAGCACACAGCTCTGATATAATCTTAATTTTGTGCTTGTGCTGTATTGAGAGGACTTCCAGATGTTGTTTAGGCTAAAAAAAAGGCTGTTCTTGCCTTATTCATTCTGATGTTGATGTCTTTGCCTGCCCCGCCGTCTGGTGTTACTATGCATCCTAGGTATGTGAATCTGTCTGTCTGTACCAGTTGCTGATTCCTTACTAGCAATAGATTGGGTTATGAAAACATCGACATCACACAACAGAAATGGAATCTGACTAAACAGCTTGATGATCTGGATTTTGCGGATGACTTGGCTCTTCTGTCCCATAATCAGATGCAAGAGAAAATGAAAATTCTCGATGAGAGGTCACAACAAGTGGGCCTGAAAATACACAGGGAAAAGACAAAGATTATGAGAATAAATGCAAGGAATGATAACAAGGTTGAAGAAACACCACTAAAAGATGTAGAATCGTACACATATCTTGGAAGTAATATAGACAAAGTTGGAGGGACAGACAGTGATATCAAAATAAGAATACAAAAAACAAGAGGAGCTTTCATTGCATTGGGAAACATATGGAGAACAAGAGAAATCAAGTCCAACATGAAAATAAGAATCTTCAACTCAAATGTGAAGTCAGTTATATTGTATGGCTCTTAGACATGGAGAGCAACAAAAACAACAACCAAAAAGCTGCAGACTTTTATAAACGGGTGCTTGCATAGAATAGAAGGACTGAAATGGTATGACAAAGTCACAAATGTGGAATTGATGACAAGTGCCAGTGGAACAAGAGTTGAGAAGAAGACTGGCGATGGATAGTACACACATTGAGGAAACCTGCTGATAGCTTACAAGGCAGTCCTTGTTCTGGAATCCACAGGGAAAGAGAGGCAGAGGTAGACCAAAAAACACATGGAGAAGAGAACTGGAAACAGGTGAAAATGATGAGGAAAACATGGAAAGAACTTGAGTGGATGGCACAGGACAGGAAGACTTGGCATGTTTTTGTTGGCCTATGCTCCTTGGGGAGCTAAATTATATTGATTGATTGATTTACTCTATTTACAATAATTAGACAGGTGATTATACCATAAGCAGGATTCAGAGGTCGAACATATTATCTCGCCTTAGGGACACTAAATATCCTAATTTTAACATCGAGTTGAACAGAATATTTTTCTTCACAAATAAATTTTAAAAACCTGCCTATAAATTTGACCAATAATTTGTGTTGATTCATTCCGATTGGTTTATTTTACTGCTAAGCTTTGCTAGAGGTATAGATTTTCTTGCTGAGTTTTTATCAGATCACTGTTAGCCAAAAACTTTAGCTCTACAGTGTGTGCTGAACATGCCTCCATATCTGACAAATAAAAAAGTTGGAAAAAGGAGAAACTGTGGTAACAAAGCAATCAGTGACCATCATGCCTGGTGGTGTCGTGCAGGGCAGCAACAACCTTTCTCCACCTTGCTCAGTCGGTAGCCATCCTTCATGTGGTGCACCAGCTCTGGTTCATGCTTTGCATCTCTGCCTCCACAGTTCTCCGCCAGGTAGCTTTTGTTCGACCCTGCTTTCACTTTCCTTATGGAGTCCATAGCATGGCAGCTCTGGTGACAGTGTCAGGGTCTTTTCTGAGGATATGGCCAACCTAATTTCAGCGTTTTCTTGATATGAGGGTGCATATGTCTTCTTGGTGGCTTCGAGTTAGCATTTCTAGGATGGTGTTTGGCCAGAAAATTCAAAGAATTTTCCTTAAGCAGGTTGAGTGGGAAAAAGGACAGTTTGGATATTTCTTTTTCTGTTACTCTCCAGCATTCTGCACCCATAGAAGTACAGAAGTTACCCAGCTCTCATATATTTTTAATTTAGTACTTGTACTGTACTGGGAAGATGTCCAGATGTTTAGATTGGCAAAGGCTATTCTAGCTTTATTCATTTGATTACTGATGTCTTTGCATGTTCTGCCATCGGATGTTACTATGCTTCCTAAGTATGTAAATCTGTATCTTCTAGCTCTTGGTCTCTTATTTTTATGGGCGCAGGATTTCTTACACTGCGTGCCATTTTTTCTTCTAACATATATAAAAGAATAAAATTATTTTGGAAATTAAACAATTTGCTAAGTGAGAGGGTGAGAATCGTTATCGTCTGCCATCTTCACAACGAAGCTCAGCTGCAGTAGATCTCCGTCTTCTGTCTCTTGTCCTGATGGTGCACTCTGATATATTCTTTGCTGTCCATCCCTTGATGTTATCTTCCCTCTTATAGTGCTGTCTTCCTCTTCCACATTTGCCTTTAACTCTTCCATTCATTATGATCTTCAGCAATATGTCTTTTTACATGGCCAACATATTTTAGCTGTCTAATTTTGATCTTCATTAATTCTACTTTCAATAATTGGCACCTGATGAAATCACAATATAAACGGACATTAACAACAAAACTGGGTGTGCTGAAGATTAGAGACGTCTTACTGACCTTCAACAAACTTACTACATTATTTATATACATAGCTGATATAATAAAATATAAAAAAAAGAATAGAAATAGCTAGTGCACATATATGAGGGTGGTTCATCAAAGCTGACCTGGAATTTTGTATTTCGCCAAAAAAATTTTTTTAACGCAAATGCTACTATAATCACCATAACATCAAGATATTCTACTTGATGGCCAATGCATTTTGTCAACATACTGGCAGCTTCCAGAAGCTGGCAATATATACAGATATGGTCTGACCCCCTAGCCTGTGGAGGATAGGTCATCATCACTCTGAAATCGCTGACCTAGATGCAACTCCATTGGTTCAAACAAGCAAGTCACATGGGGTCACATCAGGAATGTAAGGAAGGTGTACGCTGATCTCTCTGCCCACAGATGCCAGGGTCTCTATAGTGACACATGCAGTATGTGGATGAGTGTTGTCATGCAGCAAGATAATTTGCTTTGACAGATTTTCCACGTCAGTTCTTTCGAGCAGTTTGATAATTATTAATATCTCAGCAGGCACACAGGCTAATTATTTACAGAATTTCACACACTATTCATCTATTTCCCTAAATCGACTCTTCAGTAGCTGAAAATTTGCGTGTCAAAGTTCCTTGAGCCTGAGTGTGCTGAAGATTAGAGACGTTTTACCAACCTTCAGCAAACTTACTACATTTATTTATATTCATAGGTGTACCTGATTTTGAAAAGTTTCTTCTCAATTGAGCCCATAAAGAAAAATAAACCTAGTGAACTGTTCAGGTGGTCAAACATTATTGAACAAGAACAAACATTAATATATAGTAGTTAGTGTCACAAAGTGGATTTAAAGTCTAGAGGTTGTCTTAATTTAGAGACAAGACCGTAGTGGTAAGAAAGTCCGAGAAGACAGAATTTTGATGAAAATGACAGTGAAAGTTGACCGATGAGACTATTGGCTCAAGGGTGAGAACCTGGATTGACTCTCTCTTGCCACCCGTGACTTCAGAAATGCTATAGCCTCACCCCCTCTGAATACCTTTAAACAAAAGGAGATAAGGTGATACACAAAGACCACAGACACACTATACAGACGACATATACGTACAGTACAGTATAGAGCCTGAACCAGTTAGCAATATATATATATATATATTTTATTTACACAATCCAAAATATAAAAATTCATCACGCACCAAAGAAATAAATATCGTGCACTGTTGCACAGACCTGAAAAAACAAAGAACCAATTAAATATATAGCCACACAAAAAAAAACACAACCACATTCACTATGTCAGTCACCCTGCTGGGGAACTTCTTCTTCTTTTGTTCGCTTGAACTATATTGTCTATATCTGCAATGTTGTTTCTTGTATAAACTTCACTGTCTTTTGTAGTTCATACAGAGTTCCATATAGTTTTGCTTCCAGTGTTGTTTCTCTGGGCCAGTGGGTTTGCCTCAATATATCATATTCGGGGCAATCTTGAAGTACGTGCTCCGCAGTCTGGGGTGCCTGTCCACATGTACACATGGCTGAATTGCCAATCTTGAATTTTGTATACATGTGGCTGCTGAGGCGGTTGTGTCCTGTTCTGAGGCGCAGAATGACTATTTGTTCTGATCTGTTCATAGCTTGGTAGTCATTCTGCATTGGTGTTGGTGGCTTTCTGATAGATTTGATCATCTTTTTCTTCTGATGGTATGTAACTGGTACATCCGGTTGCTCGTCTGCAGCACCTTCTTTAGCCAGTCCATCTGCTCTCTCGTTTCCTGGTATTCCACAATGAGACGGTATCCACTGCATGGTGACCCTGCGCTGGTTGCACAGTTCAGAAAGTAGGGCTTGTATGCCTGGCAATTTTCTGGACTGAAGTGCTTGGAGTGCTGATCTTGCATCTGTCAGGAATACTACAGGCTGTGGACCGAGATTGGTGTTCAATAGTTTCTCAGTTGCCACCTTGATTGCCTGGACTTCTGCATCATAGTTGTTACAGAATTTCCCCGTTGGTACTCTGACAGTATCCCTAGTGTTGTTTGGGTATTCTATGTACACTCCTGCTCCTCCATTCTTTACTGCATTCTGTGCTGACCCATCCGTGTATACTCGGACCCAGAGGTCCTGTGGGTATTCATCATCCAGGAAACTGAGAGTGACTGTCCTACGTTGCACGCTGTTCTGTTCATCCCTGTCGAATATTCCTTTCACTTGTGTGTGGATGTGTACTGGTAGCCCATGCTCCTCTCTCCAAGGGGTTTGTTCTGGCACAGACTTTAGGGGGCTGTTAACTTCAGGCAGGTCTGAGGTTTGTCTACGTAATCGTTTGGTCTGGTGGATAAAGCTGCTTCTTTTCAGTCGCCCCATTGCTAGGTTTTGGAATCTGTCCTTCATTGGATGGCTCGGCATACAGAGGAACTTTTCTGCCTGTGTTAGCACTTTCGTGTCTCTGCGTTCTCTCAGTGCTTGTATCCTCCCCATTTTCTCCATCTTCACTATAGGCGTTGATTTCATTGCCCCCGTGATGACCCTAAGCGCCTGGTTTTGCACCTTATCTAGCTCTTGTAATGTGGTGTTTGATGCTGGACACCACGCAGCTGACCCGTATTACAGGTGTGGTCGTATGCCCTGCTGGTAAACTTTACTAAGTATTTTCCCGCTGGCTCCCCATGTGGTTCCACTTAGTTTTCTCAGGATGGCTAACTTCCTCCTGGCCTTTGTTGCTGCTTTGTTGATGTGCTGCTTCCATGTCAGCCTATCATCGAATGTAACTCCGAGATAGGTGGGTTGTTTATCTTCTCTCAGGAGCTCTTCGTTTATCTTGATGACACCAGCTTTTTGTTTGGGAGAGAGGGTGAAGAGCGTAGTGCTGCACTTGTCTGTATTGATGCTGACACACCATCTATTTGCCCATGAGGTTAAGGCATCTATAGCTCTTTGTAGCAGTTTGGTGGCCACTGTTGCATGCTCATCTGTGCACCATATTACCAGGTCATCAGCGTATATTGCCACTTTCATTCCATGTGGTAGTTCAGCAACCAGTTCGTTGATGTAGACTAGGAAAAGTGTGGGGGACAGAACCCCTCCCTGAGGGACGCCATGACGCAGTAGAATTTTCTTACTCTTGAGGCCATCTAGTTGTACTCGGGCTCTTCTGTTATGCTAGTATGCTTTCACCCATTTGTACATCTTACCATTCACTCTACAATTTCTTAAAAAGCCCTTCTTTCCAAACCTTGTCAAATGCTTTCCTTAGATCTATCCATGTTGCTAGTACCAGTTTCTTATCTTGGAACGCATCCTCAATCTCTTGGGAAAGGTAAGTTGCCTGATCTTCGGTGGAATAACACTGCCTAAAGCCCGCCTGCTGTGGTACAAGAAGGTTTTCACTTTCAAGGTACCACTGTAGCCTGAGGTTGATGATAAGTTCCATTGTTTTGCAGAGGCAGCTTGTAAGGCTGATTGGTCTGTAGCTGGAGGCAGTGGAACTGTCTTTTCCTGGTTTTAGGAGTGGTATCATGATTGCTTCCCTCCAGGTCTGTGGAACTCTGCCTGAGTTCCAACAGATATTGAAGATCTGCAGCAGCTTTGTTTTTGCTGCGGTTCCCAAGTTCTTAATCATTTCATTGGACACTCCATCAACTCCTGGTGACTTTCTCATTTTCAATTTGGATATTGCAAGCTCCAGTTCTCTGAATGTGATTGGTGCCTCCATAACTTCAGGTATGGTTCCATCTCGTCCTGCGTATTGTTGTTTCTCACGAGTCTCCTGTTGCTTCTCCGGACTAACTTCGATGTTGTTGTCTTTAGCAAAGGAGTCTGCAAAGTGATCAGCTGCCTGTTTTCCCATGAGGATGTTTCCATCTTTGTACAGAGCAATCCTTGAGTTTCTCTCTGTACCTTCATCGTTAAGTTGTTTTACCAGCTTCCACAGTTTCCTCGTATCTCTTTCAAAGTTCAAGGACTCTGTTTTCTCCTTCCAGCTTCTTCGCCTGGCCTGCAACTTGGCCCTTTGAAATTTGGCCTTAGCTTGCTGGTAGTTATTGTGGTGTTTTTGGCATGGTCTGGTCTCTGCCTGCTTTCGAGATGTTTTCACGTCGTTGTGCAGCTGCTCTAGTTCACTATTCCAATATGGTTTGTAGTGCTTACGAGCCCCTCTAGGTATTGTTTCACGAGCAGCCTGTAATATGCATCTGCTGAATTCATCGACTAGCTTATTGATGTCTTTGTCTACAGTCAGATCTCTAGCCAGTATACTAGTACGGTGCTGGTACATTGTCCAGTCTGCCTTCTTGTAGTTCCACCTAGAGAGAGTGCTGCTCTCCTTGACAAGTTCATTTTCCACAATTAGGAAGACTGGCCGGTGGTCGCTGCCTCCAAGTTGTTTCCCTACAACGCGTGTGGTGTTCCACTCCAGGCTGGGTGAGTGGAATGCCAGGTCTGGTGTAGAGGTGGTGTGCCATGATCTCGAGTAGAAGGTTGGTGGGTCGATTGGCTGGTTAATCAGGATAAGCCCATTGTCATCCTGCCAGTTTTCAAGCTCCTCACCTCTCCTGTCCATGTGATCATAGCCCCAGCTCTGTGAGTGGCTGTTGAAGTCTCCGCATACAATCAGTCTTTCTTTTGCTGGGATTGTATCTAGTGCCAGTGGGCGGTCGCTCGGACAGTAGTAGTTGAGCAGGTGGAATTCTGAACTTTCTGTCCTGAGATGAAGCATCTGGTATTCCGCCCCCTCCATATATGTTTCAAGCTGACATGCACTGATGTTATTCCTCACGAGTGTCAGTATTCCACCCTTTCGCCTGTCTATTCGGTCAGATCGGTAGCACTGGTAGCCTCTGATTTTGAAGGCTATGTCCTTGTTGAGGTGGGTTTCTTGCAAGCAACATACATTTACTTGCTCTTCATTCGAGATATTTTTTCGAGCTCTAATTTTTTGCTGTAGCCGTCTTTTTTACTATTGACGCCTTCAGCATTCCAGTGCATTATTTTAAATGGTCTTTTCTTTGCTTGGCCAGTAGCTCTATTCTCATGCCTCCTGGCTCCACGGGGCAATTGAGAAGGACCCCCAGTAGTAGGGTGTTGCTGTCATTTTCGACGGAGTCATCTGTCAAGTTATTTGCTTATGTTTGTATCATAAGTATAATTGTGTCTTTACCTGCGATGTCAGGTTGATTAGGGGTTGTCTTCCCTTGTTTATTCATTCATTGTGTTTGACCTTTAGGGTCAGAGTTTGACAGTTCGGCGTAGGCCTATGGGAAGGTTTTTTAAGCGGGAGTGAGATATACTTCCGGGAAGCCGGGAGGTCCTGTTTTTCTGAAGGGACCAAGAGTCCATTGTTTTTTCGGGGAGAATCTTCGAAGTAACTGCTATGGCAGTTTTCCCCAGTGAATCTCTGTGCGTCGGGATGACGACAGAATTCCTTGTGTAGTTCTGAGGATTCATTTACCAGGTAATACCGACCTTTATGCATTATTACGCTTTTCGGTGGCAGAACATGTAAAGGATTACCTAGGGTGAACAGCAGCTCACTGATCCGCCATTTCAGAACTTATATATATTTGTGCTCGAGGTAGCCATCCAAGACTGTTAGTCTTATATTGTCCAGAAATCCAGTGACGAAGATATATTGTGGGAGCCGCAGATTGGCGGAACTTCTACCTACAATAAGTATTACTGCAGGGGCCTCCTGATAAACTGTTTAACAGAACTACTGGTACGCAGGACGATCCGGTGCTGGTCCGGCTATTCCACACAGCCTGTTGACAGCAATTTGGCTGGGTATTTTCAAGGTGCAGTGCTCAGTCTGTGTTAAGGTTAAACTAACTGGTACTGTGCGTATAGTGTGCCCTTTCTAGTACTAGGGCGACGTATTGTCAATTTATTTTCGAAGAATTTAGCCTTGACCATGCCCCGACTTGGTTTGTCTGATGTTGAATGGTCCAGTAAGACCCCTGTAATACACCGCCCGAAATGCAGAGGTCTTTTCTAGGTTTCTTGCACCTAGTCACAAATTTACTTTTGATTTTTACATTGCTAATTTCTTGAGAGACATGCTGGCGTTTCTTCAGCATTCCAGTATTTTTCGAGCATCTAATTTTTTGCTGTGTATAGCCGTCTTTTTTACTATTGGACGCCTTCAGCATTCCAGTGTGCTATTATTTTTAATGGTCTTTTCTTTGGCTTGGGGCCAAGTTGAGCTCTATTATCTGCATGCCTCCTGGCTCCAACGGGGCATTGGAGAAGGACCCCCAGTAGTAGGGGTTGGGCCCTTCCGAGGCAGAGGGCCCGGCACTGCGCCTGCCTGGGTGTCCGTCACAGGGCGAGTGCCATAACGTTTTGCAGATATAGGCATACTTCCATAGCGCATGTGCGTGGCATCCTGATTGCTGTGGTGCGCCTCTTGGCTGGTTGCCTCCGTCTTCAGCACCTTGACTTGCTAGGGCAGACTGTGGTCTTGCTTGGCCAGTCTTGGTTTTTCAGCCGCTGATGGCTGTACTTGAGCCCTATCTCCACGTCAAGGAGCTGGCCTCGATGGGGTGCTGGGGAACAAAATAGAATGATTAATGATTGAAATAACAATCTAACTGGTGGGGTATCAACTTTAGCCACCACTTCCTAATACTATAATATTTCCTACTGTCTCTGTCCTGCTGACTCTGCCTAAACGAATGTTTACACAGCTTCCAACTTGTTAGGCGATATGCTTCACTAACTAAAACACTGGACTAGTAGACTTCTTATAACATCTATTCTCAGAGGCTATCCTTTAAGGATAACATCAGACCCTACTGGTCCCGGCTATCTCCTCTCTCTTTGCTTCAGTGTCTCTCTGACACTCTCGACATCTGCTGAGGTGGCATCTCCGTAACGCCTTCTCTCGTTGACTTGTCAGAACCAGGAATGATAACCCTGTCTCCGGTTTTCTGATGGCTGCACTGATGACTGGGGAATCAATCACAAGGTACTTGACTACAAAAATATATAGAAGCTGCTCTGCTGCTGAGCCCTTCCTTGACTTTCCCCCGACAACCCGCTCAGGGTTTAGAGGAACACAGCATTTATTTCTGGCTGTACAAATTAGACCAATCTCCCGGCCACATTGCCGTTGTTGGAGTGGTATAATGAGCTAAGTGCTCTGGATTTTTAAGAAAAATCCCGTTTCCCAGATGAAGAATGACTTCACTGCCTGAGATAGTAGGTCATATTCTGTTGCCTCTGGCGATATCGAGCTCTCGGCGCCTGCAAATGCCAACTTTGCCGTTGGTAATTTGTATGAGACAAACTACACGCTCCTACTGTGCCGTGAACTGTTGGAGACATAAAAATACAACTTATGTACACCAACGTCAACCAGAAACTCATCTCAAACATATAACTCCCCTTCACCCGCTATGCACAACGATAATATTTCTACCCACATGCCACTCTATCTCACACTCCTTCTACTCCCCCCCCCCCCCTCAACTTAAAATCTTTCTGGTAAGTACACAAACCCCAGACACTGTTTGACCTTAATCTTTTGTTACATTAATCTCGCCACGTGTCACAACATTCAAACCTGGGAAAATCCCTTTGCGAAATTCCTGGCCTACTTTTATCATTGCCCTGTGAGGTTTCCTCGCTTAACTTACTTACTTACTTACTTAGTCGTTCCCCTTCTACCGTGAGGTGTAGAGGTTTGGAAGAGAGAGCGCCAGACTATCCTATCGGCTGTCTTCCTCCTGGCCTGGTTCCACTCCAGTCCTCGGTCCTTCAAAGATTGTTTAATGTTGTCCTCCCAGTGGACTCTGTTCCTCGCTTAACCCAAAATTAAATTAAACCTCTCGCTAGGAATAATTTAATCCTTTAAGCAATATAATTCACGTATAAATTACATCTCTTCCCTCCGACTGCATTACTCACATTTAAGGCCCAATAAAATACCGTACACACAATTAAATGCCCACTCTATTACACTTGTAAATATACAGAATTAAATGGGGGTTTCACACCACGCTCTACGTACTACAGAGCGCCCATGCATCTAAGAGCTAACCTTCACACAGTGAATATCCCAAAACTTTACACACTCCTATATACGGCCAATAATACTTACTTACTTAGTCGTTCCCCTTCTACCGTGAGGTGTAGAGGTTTGGAAGAGAGAGCGCCAGACCATTCTATCAGCTGTCTTCTTCCTGGCCTGGTTCCATTCTAGTCCTCGGTCCTTTAAAGATTGTCTAATGTTGTCCTCCCAGCGGACTCTGGGTCGTCCTGGAGGTCTGGATCCCTGGCTCTTTGTTTCCCATGCTTGTCGTGGTAGCCGATCTTCTCCCATTCTGCAGACATGGCCAAACCATCTTAGTTGGGACTGTTCTATTTGGGTCTGCAGCGGATGGGATTTTAGGCCTTGACGGATCGTCTGGTTGTGGACCATGTCTCTTCTTGTTACTTCAACCACTTTCCTCAGATACCTCATTTCTGAGGTTTGGATCTGGCTTTTGTGGGTTGTAGTCATTGCCCACGACTCGCATCCATATGTCAAGACTGGGACATAGGTGGAGCGGTATACAGCCATCTTCGTTTTCTTACCAACCTCTTTCTTGCTGAGGAATCCACGATTTATGGCCTGAAAAAGTCTCCCAGCCGCTGCTTTTCGAGTGGCCAACTCTTCTTTGATGCCTCTCTTTCGGTCTATAATAGCTCCGAGATATTTAAAGTGGTCGACCTGCTCCAGGATCTGTTCTCCCAACTTAATCTGATGTTTTCTTTCTTCTCGTGATATCACCATGGATTTTGTTTTAGAGCTGCTTATGACCATCCCTCTCTTCTCCAGCTCTTCCTTCCAGACTTGCAGGTTGGATTGGAGATGTGCCTCTGATTTAGCAGTCAGGGCAACATCATCAGCAAATGCCAGCTCCGAAATATAGACCTGTCTCATCTTCCAGTACCCCACTGAATACTTTCTTATTCTCTCCTTACATGCCTTGATGACATCGTCCATAAGGAGTATGAAGAGGTAAGGTGATAGGATATCACCTTGTCTTACACCAGTGGTGGTCCTGAACTCTTCTGACTTATGGTTTGCTGTCCTCACATAATTTCTGCAAGACTTGTAGAAGCTCTGTATAGCATGAATCAGAGGTGCTGGAATATTCTCACTCTTATACTCAAGGGCCTTTTCACTCAGCTGTCTGAGTGTGAAGATTAGGTCTTGAGTACTTCGGTTTGCTCGGAATCCGCACTGGACCTCATCCAATTGTGGCTCAGCTAGACGTCGGAGTCTCTGCTCTAGGATTCTAGAGTAGATTTTACCAGGGACACTGAGAAGGGATATGCCTCTATGGTTTCCACATTGTCGATTGTCACCCTTTTTGAAAATTGGTGTTATGATGGCGATCTCCCAATCCTTTGGTATGGTCTTGTTGCACCATGCTGCCTGTAGGACCTTTATGAGTAATAGGTCGCCTGATGCTCCCATGTACTTAACCATTTCTGGTGTTATACCATCATGCCCTGCTGCTTTGCCCATCTTGATTTTCTCTAGTGCTGCCCTCAGTTCTTCCATCTTTATGTCATCTTCACCATCATTGGTTTTCTCTTCTGTGCTAGTGGTTATCATTTCTGATGCTTCACCATGCTCACCATCCAGGAGTTCTGAGAAATATTCTTTCCATCTTTCCATTACTTCCTTTGGGGCAGTAAGCAATTTGCCTTGCTTGTCCTTTATAAATTTGAGAGGACATTGTTTTTCCTTCCTCATGTTCTTTAGGGTCTTATAGAACAATTTCTGGTTTTCTTGTGCATCTTTTTCTAGCTTTTCTCCAAATTCTTCCCAGGACTTCTGTTTTGCTGCTAGCACTTTGTTCTTTGCTTCTGTTCTGAGTGTCACATATTTTCTATATTTTTCCATTTGTCCTGTTGTGTTTTTAGCTCCTAAGTATTGTTTCCATGCCATTTTCTTCTCTCTTATTTTCTCTTTGACTTCCTCTGTCCACCAAGGTGTCCTCTTTCTCTGGTTCCCAAGTCGGACTTCACCGCATGCTTCTGCAGCAGCTGTCTTTATGATATCCTTGAATTTATTCCAGAGGGTTTCCAAGTCATCAGGTCGTTCTTCTGTGTTGCTCACTGCTGTAGCAATAAGCCCCTGATATCTGGTCTTAATTTCTGGCTCTCTCAGCTTGTAGGTCTTAATGCTCATTTTCTCTCCCTGCTCGTTTACTTGGTTTCTTGCGTGATGTTGGGCAGTTCCTAGGCTGAGCAACTCTTTCAGTTGTTCGTTTGATTGTTAGCAGGTAGTGATCACTTCCAATCTCTGGCCCCCTCCAGACTCTTGCATCTCGGACATATCAGAATGAGCTTCTCCGAACAATGGCATAGTCGATCACTGACTTCTCATTCTTGGTTGGTTCACATCTAGTGTATGCATGTATGCGCTTATGGGGGAACTTTGTGTTTGTAATGATCAGATTCTGCTCACTGCAGAATCTAAGGAGTCGCTTTCCATTGTCATTGAGAGTATCTTCTCCATATCGTCCAATAACTCCACCCCATCTAGCATGGTCATTTCCAACTCTGGCATTAAAATCTCCGAGCATGATAACTTCATCTAGGCAGTCATCCACTGTCCTTTGAAGCAGATGAAGAATTCCTCCTTGACCTCTGCTCTCATCTAGACAGTCATCCAGGTTGACTGTCCTTTGAACAACCATAATCGCCAGGCGACCGTCGGCTGTGTGTGGTGTAGGAAACGGGGCTTCCTCCAAAGTGACCTTATCGGTGCTCTCATCACAATCCTCATTGGCCCATACACTATGAGCTTGGGGGGACCACCAGACTTAATACTGGCTTTGACTATGGTTTCTCCTTCTTTTAGTTTTGCACAGGATTCCATAATGCGCTCCGAGACAAAGTTCCATCCCTTGATACTATCTTTTTGATTTTGGGCCACAATGCAACCCACGCCCCCTTTAGCTCTTTCAGATATGGGTACACCACTGTAGAGCAACGTGTTGCCATCGAGATCCATGACTCCTTGTCCTTTTTTCTTCGTTTCCGTTATAGCCAGGATTTCTAGTTTTGCTTTCCTCATCTCTTCCACCAGCTCCTCTTCCTTCCCATTTATACTTCTTGTGTTCCAAGTTCCATAAGTCGTAGTCCGTAGTCCGTTCCAGTTCGTCGCCTTTAGAATCAGTCCGGTTTTCTCTCTTGTATTGCTCGTAATCATAGTTTAAGACAAACAGGTGATTGGCCTGTTGTGCCTTTGCATGGTGGAGGGGCTGCCTCCTTACGGCCTCCATGCAGGCCGCCCTCCTCCTTTTTCATCCGGGCTTGGGACCGGCATTGGCGGAGTTTACGGCCAATAATCCTAGAAAGAATTATGCACACTTTACATTTACATCATTTCTACAAAGATAGCAATGGATGGCACTACGTTTATAAAATATTATTTAACTTCCCGAAGAACCATTCATAAATCAGGCTACGACTCTATTAAAGAGCCCACTAATATAAAGACTAATAAAATATGAACATACCAATTTATCGCGTTTCTCCCGCGGGAGCAGACGATAAATGCTAGCTTCACGGTAGTGGATTTCATCAGACAAAGGGACCATTTAGAAGACTGCGCGGGTTTATATACTAGAAAACCCCCGCTGACTTACGGCCTACGTCATAGCTATAGCGTCCTACTTACCGTAAACCAATGAAATCCCCTACAAAAATTATAACGGGGTCATCCGCCAATAGATTTTAAAGCAAGTCGTGAGTCCTGTTTATGCGCGCGTTTCTACTTGCGTTATACTGACTAACGCTGCCTATTGGCGTGAGCCAAACAACTGAAAATGTTCAACCCCCCCCATCCTCACGTGCTGATAACAAAGAAATGACCGCGATGTTTAACAAAGGAACTAGGACTACGTGAACGCGATAAATTAAACGAAAAGAAAACTGGTCCGAGTATAAACTAAACCTACCGTCATAAAACGCAATTAAATACCTACAGGAAAAGATCAAACACAAAATAATTGCGAAAGAAAAGAAGACTGGGTCTCTTGAAAAACAGAATTACAGTACAGCATCACAGTTAGTAAAAGTGTAATAAGAATGTAAAGGGTTAGTAAAGATCTAGTAGTACATATTACTATAATATTTAATTTCCTCATTATTTGTCATTACTAATATGTGTTACTAGAACTAGACCTTCGCGCCTGTGCTTGTAAGGGGAGCAAAGAGTAGTAACAACGCATGTCGCGAGAGGCGACTATGGAGGGTTGGACATGGGGCACCATCCTGTAGAAAATCCAACCACAAAAACTTCAGCAAACTATGTCACTTCAGTCATCCAAGACAGATGAAGGTCCTCTGGTAAGGCGACGAATGACGCAACAGAGAAAGCCGAAAAGGAGTCTGGGTAGCGGTCTAATCTTTTTTTTTTTTCCTGCTAGGAAAGTCTCCAGAATTGGCAACTGTAATGCTCGACTTTAAACGAACAAGGGAAAGCTGCACAGGTGGCAGCAAAAATGGTAAAAACCTTCACTGTCCCACTAGACAGCCATTAATCATTGTTTACATTACAGGCAAAGAGAAAGTGATACTGGCAGAAATTCTGCAGAGATTAATAACACAGAACTGTTTGGAGAAGAAACCTTTCTTTAATTCTATTTTTTTTTTAAACAAAGTATCCCATTCATCCTTTGATGGGTTATAATTAGGATATACAATGTAGTAAATTCAAGATAATAAAATATGATTTCCGATATTTAAATATAGTATCCGCCCCCCCGACCCCCCCCCCTTTTTCTACTCAGTCCTTATGCAGCAAATCAAAAATTGTGTGAATGTTTATGTGTGTGCAAACCAGGCAAGATTATCCATTAAGGCTGAAGCCTAGGGGCATCGAGCTTTTGGGGGCTCGTGCATAAGTTAAAAATTTTTTTTAATGCATAGATTTATGTACAAAAGAAAATGTATTGAAGAAATTGTTGAAAGAAAAATGTTTCTTTCACATGTGTTTATTGTGTGTCACCTTTAATTAAAACAAAACTAATAAACATTAATAAAAAATAATTACTAATAAAAGACGTAAGCAATGCTAACAAACGAACACACCAGTCTATTAATAATACTAGTATATACCATCACCATGCTAACGGGCTTGACAAAAAATATATATTAAAATGATTGCCCATTAGGTGAAAGGGGGGGGGGGGGGGCAAACACCAAAAAAGCCTAGAGGCCCTTCTTCGCTTAAACTTACTAGCTTAAACCGGCCCTGGTGTGCAAGAACCTTTCAAAATCAGGTCCAGCCGTACATATTATCTGCGTGTGTTCGTCCCCAACAATGACCTTGTAGTATTTACGTATGAATATCCTGTGTCCTGGGAAGTTTATTATTGTGCACCAGACTTTTTTTTATTTTAACTTCTAAGGAAGGATACTGCATCTTGAAGTGAAGGCGAAGAAGAATATTTCAGAGTCATCTCCCTTACGTGTGTCACATGATTTTATTGTCAAAAATGGTACATTTTGGAGGAGCTTGTTAACGTCACGGCTCATCTGGTGCTTAACCGGACCTCAGAAATAAGTAAGAATGTCGATAGTAGAACAGAGGGAAAAATTATCACTTATTATTATATAGTCGCCATTAATGTTTGAAGAATGTCGCTGTAGTTCTCGCAGTAGTAGTAGTAGCCATCTCCAGTCATAACCGTCTGTGGAAATGCGCCCCAGATGTGGTAGTCCTCAGCTAAATTAATATGAAACAAATATAAAGGTATGTTATCAGGCACTCGCAGGAAATAAAGAAGTAGAACACCAGACAACAGAAAAACAACAGACATGAGTGGCTTACCCAGGATTTGAACACTGGACCTTCCGTGCGACAACCCCGCCTAGCCATGCAAGCGAATCACACTATCCGCTCTGCCATCTACGCATCATCATAAAATGATGTTTCAATGGCAGGTCAATAGTGCGAACCACAATACACGACACCAGAAGACCTCCATGGGCAGTTCAGCCTATTAATGACGCAATCACTTCTGTTGTATTTCTATCAAGCAGTATAGGCCGAATCCAACAAGACCCTTAGGACCTTAATACTGTGTCCAGTAAATGATAGTAGACTAGAACAGTGAGAACAGGATAGTGGGTAGGTTTGGTATTGTACAAACATTTATTACAAATAAGGGAGGGAAACCTGAGGCCTGTAAACAGTAAATTAATATGAAACAAATATAAAGGTATGTTATCAGGCACTCGCAGGAAATAAAGAAGTAGAACACCAGACAACAGAAAAACAACAGACATGAGTGGCTTACCCAGGATTTGAACACTGGACCTTCCGTGCGACAACCCCGCCTAGCCATGCAAGTGAATCACACTATCCGCTCTGCCATCTACGCATCATCATAAAATGATGTTTCAATGGCAGGTCAATAGTGCGAACCACAATACACGACACCAGAAGTCCTCCATGGGCAGTTCAGCCTATTAATGACGCAATCACTTCTGTTGTATTTCTATCAAGCAGTATAGGCCGAATCCAACAAGACCCTTAGGACCTTAATACTGTGTCCAGTAAATGATAGTAGACTAGAACAGTGAGAACAGGATAGTGGGTAGGTTTGGTATTGTACAAACATTTATTACAAATAAGGGAGGGAAACCTGAGGCCTGTAAACAGTAAATTAATATGAAACAAATATAAAGGTATGTTATCAGGCACTCGCAGGAAATAAAGAAGTAGAACACCAGAATAAGGGAGTGTGTAGTCCTCAGCTGCTTTTTTTCCAGATGTTTCTTTCGGCGTGTTGTGAGAGCTTCTTTTTCGCCTAGTCTGAAGTGGCGCCTTAGTCTTCTTCTTCTTCTTCCGTCCTTAGCCACCGACCGTCAAAGCAGTCAGTGGCCATTACGCCTAGTGGCGTCTTAGGGCAACAGCAGATAGGTTTTCTTTGCCATTGTTTCCCATCACGCCTATTGGCGTCTTTAGGGCAACGGCAAATCAATCCATTTGCTGTTGTTTCCGTAATCGAAGTGACTGGCAAACGGGTGATCAGCCCGTTGGTGGCGCCTTAGTGAACATCACCATTTGGTGCGATCGGCGGCTACGATAAGAGCTTCGTCCGCTCAGGTTGTTGTATTATCAAATAGTTATTTATACAAACGTAAAAAGCAGTATTCCTTTTCGTGCACTCCCATATAACATAAATTTTTTTTTTAAATGAAAAAAATATCCCGTTCAACATCTGATGGGTTATAATTAGGATATATAGTGTGGCTAGCTAATACATTGCCTAACAATGTCCTCGACATTTTCATACAGTTTATTATATTTCAAAACTCACGTTCACAATATTAGAATTCCTTTCTCACAAATAATCTAGCATCAACCCACGGAGGTGTATGGGTGATCTAGAGGTCGAACACTTTTAGGAATCTGAATGGCAGTAAAACATTTAGGAGCTCGACACACATGCATCCGCTTGCCTTGAATACACACAGAAAAAGACCTAGAAAGATCCCTCACTTCTGCTAACAGCGACCGTAGACTTTTGCAACTTGGCCCAAAAGGCAATGACATACTTCCTGTAACCAAGGGTACCGGTCATCAACAAATATGGTAATTAGTCGAGCCGTATTTGATATCGACAGATATGTTATGAATTTTACTCATAACATCTACTCCACCCCCCCGCCCCCCCCCCCCCACCCCCCAGGTCAAATAATGGAAATGAAGTTTTCATTATTTACGGGGTGTGAGTTCAGACATCACTGGAGTGAAAAGATGGTATCATCAAATTTCACTGTTAGTATGAAATAGTATAGCACCCAGGTTTGTGCCACAGAGTAGGCAATTAAACACTCAATGTGTGGACAGTAGCAAAGAATGCTAAAACCATTGGCTACAAAGGACATAAATCATTTTAACAGCAAAGTGAGGTAACCATAGCAAGATCAGCAAACATGTAAAAACAAAATCATGATATCAGTCCATGCATTCTCATACTGCACACCTTCCAAAAACACCCAACTGTCCCGTCAGGTAACATTAGTCAATCAATGTCATATTAATTAATCATTATAATGCAAAGCATTAAAATTAATACAATTATGTAATAGAAAGAATAGATGACATGAGGCAGACAAACAACTAATAAAGTGTATGACTGCGACATTTTGTCAAATGAATAAAATTATGTGTATTTCAGAATTATATGTCATGAATGTAACATATTAATGGTAAGAGACGCAAGGCAATCCTGTATGTAACACATTAGTGTATGCAATAGATAAGACTATGCCTATGTGTTGTACCAATAAACAATAGTATGGCATATTAGCCACTTAATGATGTAAAGTCTAGTGTGAGTGTGACATAGATTTGTGTCAAAGACTCAACAATCTCTAGTGAATTCACATTAATCACCATTCAATATTCCATCTAATAGTTACAGTGAATAGTTCAATGTTCTTCCATTAATTAATAAATATTCACACAATGTTCCTACAAGTATGACAAAATACTTATTGAGAATATCCATGATTGTTCTCCATGTAATAGAATGTTAGTACAAATCCAACTGTTTATATCCCCAGCACTTTATAATAGAAAAATAGTCAGATATGATATCAATTTTATACTTCCCTCTAATAAAGCGAGTAAGTCATTTCCAAGTTATGTCCCTTAATTTGAAGAAATTAGTTTCTCCAATAAATAATGACCAAACATGTCCGTCAGAAAATATCATAAGTCAACGTATTTTGAACATTCCATATAATTTGAATGCGTAAGATGTTTAATAGCACATGAGTACTGTCATCAAGGCAAACTCCAAGTAGGTAATGCGCTGAGTTGAAAGAGATACGACAAGATTTTGAGATCATCCAAATTCATCATCATGTGCTGTGCGAACCGTGTACACGAATCAGCAATGATTCTATTTTTTTGACACTGCAACCATGTAGATTAGCCTTCAGCATAGGTAGCTTACAGGATGCTAAATTCTTCTTGAACAATATAGTTAATAATGTCCAAATCAAGCAGTGTCGTACAAACACGTCATTACACACATACTAGTCTCTGGATCAGCATCTTATTACGTTAGTTCAAAGATTTGTTTGGACCTTGTGATTCATTTGTATCTGTAGAGTAGATAGGTGATCTAGGATCTTTGATGCACCTTGACAGAACATCAGCCAGGACATTTTGGCTTCCTTTTATGGCTTTAATGTCAAACTCATACGGTTGTATTAGGTAATGCAAAACAATTATGTTGTGAGACCCCGATGCCATCGCAAGAACAGCTATGCTTTGGACCCCTGAATGAAAATGAAAAAGAGGCTGACCAAAAACAACCTGGCGGAGGGCTGTGGAGGCTGAGATGCAAAGAATGAACCAGAGTTGGGGCACTGTACGAAGGATGGCCGCTGACCAAGCAAAGTGGAATCAATTTGTTGTTGCCCTACAAGACGCCACTAGGCGTGATGGCCACTGACTGCTTTGACGGTCGGTGGCTAAGGATCAAAGAAGAAGATCATACGGTTGTAGTGGGAGCGAGGCTCTAGCGGCCCTTTCGTTTCTGAATCTCACTGTTTTGAGATATGCGAAAGCCTTTTGGTCTGTCTCCAAGGTGAATCGGACTCCCATGAGGTACCGTTGTAACCTTGTAAAACAGAAGACGATCGCCAGCAGTTCCCTTTCAACAATAGGATACCGCTGCTCTGTAGGTGATAATTTTTGGCTGACATATAGTGTTGGGTGCATGTAGTCTCCAAACTGCTGCATCAACGTTCCCTGATGCCTGTAGCCGAAGCGTCAACTCTGAGGGTAAATGGAATGCGAGCGTCAGGTAATCTCAAAATTGGTGATTTGGAAAAACAAATTTTTAGTAAATTTAAAGCCACACCACATGCATGCGACCAAATAATCTTATTTGGCGAGTTCTTTACCAACGAAGACAAAACTGAGGTAATATCTGAAAAATTAGGCAAGAATTTTCTATAGAAATTTACCAAGCCTAACAGACTGTGTGAACTTGTTTCTTAGTTTCGAGGAACTTCAAAGATTCAGGATTTTCGAGATAGTAGAATCCTCAGGTTTAAGAAACCCACCTCCTACTTTATGTCCAAGAAAAGAAATTTCAGTAAATCCTACTCTAGTTTTAGAAGGTCTAGCAG